>VWPV01015050.1:0-16507 GCA_013389885.1 Geococcyx californianus
AAACTTGTGGGTTGAAATAAACAGTTTGAATATAACAATGAATGAAGATATAATAATTATTATTATCATCGTTATTGTTATTATGATATACAAAGTGATACTTAGCTGGTTGTAGAATGCACGCTTCCAGCAGTTAATGCCAGATGGTGAACACTGGGAGCACAGCAGTTCTAGCGAACGTGGAGGTCACAACCAACTTGAAGAAATCACTGAAGATGGAAAGCAAACTCGGAGCACCATAAACAGGACACTGAGAAGTGCGGAAAGGCAAGCAGCACCCTGAGGGACAGAGGACAGCAAGAAGAAAGCAGACATCTTCAGTGAACTTCCTGTTTATATATGGAGTGTGATATTAATGGTATGTGCAATACTTCCGTTTGTCAGTTTGGATCAGCTGTCCTGCCTCCATTCCTCCCAACTTTATACACCTGCTCACTTGCGAAGCATAGGAAACTAAGGAAGTCCTTGGTTTCTTTGACAACAATCCCAAACATCAGTTATTTTTCAGCATTCTTCTCATATGGAAATCTAAAGGAACAACAGTTGCTGAGAAAAAAAATTCATTGTGTCCCAGCCGGCACAAACATCATCTAGGTAACAACTGTAAATAATAGGTGTTATCAACACTATTCTCACACTAAACTCAACATGCTGCCACTACTGAGAAGAAAATTGAGACCATCCCAGCTGAAACCAGGACAAACATAAAGGTTCACACAGGTAGACAGAATAACTTGATTCTGGCAAAAATTGTTACTTTCGAGTTTGGGGTAGTTTTTTGTCTGGTTAATTTTCAACTGCTTTGGTTCCTCATTCCAGTTCTGTGTGGTGCCTACCCACACAGCAGCTTCGTTACCTTATCTCCCGAATACAGTCTTTGTACTCTTTCTGACCTGCGTTCATCCTCATGTCCCTCAAGTTTCCTTCTACCTTCTCTTTGAGCTTTATTCTTATTTATCCATGTTGAAGGAGTGGTCATGAGTGTAACCCTGTTACCTTTTCCTCCTGATAATATATCCAGTATTTCTTGAGCCTGCCTATCACGAGAGAAGGCAACTTTGCCCAAAATGTTTGAGTTCAATGCATTTTTCATTATCCCTCTGCTTCCATTTTTCTTCATTCCTTTTACTGCTCGCTGCCCCTCACCCCAATTGAAAATACACAGGCATTAGGATTTCCTCAGCTGCTGTCATGCTAAATGCACTCAGTTTATGAAAAGATTTTGTGTTTACTGACCTCAGTAGATTTGGATATCTTGCAATGAAGTTACAATATGTGTGTCACTGTCATTTGAACATGAGCATTACTGGATTGCTTCTTTGCAGGAAAGACATGCATGTCAACAAAGTCAACAAAGATGAGTTTGATTGTCAGGTATGTTCATTAGCTCATGAAGTAACATGAATGAAGCACCAGCACTATTAAGTTGCCAAAACTGCTACTGAAAAAATTACTAAGCCATCACTCTGTAAAGTGATGTGATGGTGCTACTAAAGGAGAAACAGTAAAGTACTGTCATTTATGACTGCTTTTTATCGTTGATACCATATCCTTGAGAGACCTCCTGATGCCATTTTTCTTGCAGTACAACACAGAGTCGCTTTTTAGTTGTCTTGGGTGCATGGGATTTTTCTCCAAATCTTTCATGTTGCTGTCAGTCAAATTGAATAGCATTAAATTTTATATTCTCCAGTCTACAAGAAGCTGCAGTCTTGGAGGCTTTCCCAGAGTAAATCTGAAGAAGTTTAAATATGTTGAAAGCTATCTATTAGTTAAATCTTTTTATTTTGTCTGATTTGAAACTTTGGAAGTTTTAATTTTTAAGTTTTAATTTTTGTTTATTTGTGTATATTTTATGATACAGCTTTTAACTGGCTAGTTTTGACAGTAGATCAGTCTGTTTACATACCCTCAATGTGATTTTTAGATATGCTTTTATAATTTTTGTTTTGTCATTATATGATATTGTAACGGGCCTATTACAGTCTCATGAAAATGGTTTTGGTTGTTCAGCATGTTGAACAGGAATTGAAATCTCAGCCCCCAGGACTGAAACACATTGAAGTAAAAATTTATGACCAGCTCTATGCAAAGTGCCTTCATTTTCCATATTAGAGTTCCTGTCTTACATGGATAACTTCATAGTTTTAAATTGTTTTCTGATTGTAGCCAATAGCCAAGTTTGAGTTGACTTTAGATAAAATCAGTTTATTACAAAGATGAACTACATTGAAAAATTACATTATTCTACTAGATGTTTTATCTTATTGAGTACTTTATCATCCTTGCCTGTGAAAATTTTATATAAAGTATTATATGAAAGGCATAATACAGAGCATGTATCCTGTGAATGCAGGAAGGTAGACTGAAATGTTTTTTTAAGGTGTTTCATGAGTCCTGTACAAACACAAGTTCTCAGTTTTCATCTCTCTTGTTTTCCTTTTCCTATTCACTTCTGCTCTTTCCAATTTTTTTTTTTTTTTTCCACTCCACCTTTTTCTTCTAAGGATGCTTTTTGGAGGTGAACGCATGTTAGTGAGCTACACTGTCTCCAAAGCAAACAAAAAAGGGTGGGGAGATGATGAGAGGGAGGAGGACAGGGAAAAGATGCAGCTGCTCGGTGTTAGTTTTGAAACTAGCCTTGAATTCTGTGGCATTTACTTAAGCTTTATAATAAAAACTAGGGATGCTGTTTAAATGCTGCATCCTTGTTTTACTGTGGTTGCCAACAAAAAATATTAAAATAGTTTCATATACATTATTTGAATTCTTGTCTAAAATACTATGGATGGAAGATGTTTTCTCAGATAAGATTGTGTGAGTGGAGTTTTGGTACACCAGTGAAAACTTATGGAAAAGCAACCATCCTTATATGTTGTTTTTTATTCTGTCATGCCAACCATCCACTTGGGTTGTTTTAAGCAAGTGGAGGAGTCGTCACTTAACCTTGTTAAATCTCATGCCATTAGCTCTGGCCCATTGATCCAGCTTGCCCACATCCCTCTGTAGAGCTTTCCTATCCGTAAGCAACTCTCAGTCAACACTCCTGCCAAACTCAATGCCGTCTTTGAACTTACTGATGGGGCACTTGATCCTGTCATCCAGACCATTGATAAAAATATTTAACAAGGCTGGCCCTAGCACTGAGCCCTGGGGAGCACCACTTGTGACCGGCCCCCAACCGGATTTAACTGCATTCACCACAGCTCTTTGGGCCTGGCCATGCAGCCAGTTTTTAATAGGAAAGAGTACACCCATCCAGGCCATGAGCAGCCATTTTTTCCAGGAGAACGCTGAGGGAAACAGTGTCAAAGGCTTTACTAAATTCTAGATAGACAACATCCACAGCCTTTCCCTCATCCAGTAAGCTTTAAACAATGCGTGGAATGAAACGTGTTTGGGGCTTTGTTGCACAACTCTTCACATGTTAGTGAGCTCTAACCCACATAAGTAGTCCCATTGACGTCAATAGAACTACTCCTGTAAGTGTTCACCAGTGCAAGTAACGGTTGCATAATGTGTCCGTGTCTGTAATGTATAAGCGTACGCAACACAATATTTAATTATCACTTGAAACCTCTTTAACTTCAATGGCATATTCATTTAAATATCTCAATTTATACCGCTTTTCCAAGGCCATATTTTACTAACATGGAGATATCATTTTATCCATTGCCTTAAAACTAAGCAGAGATAGCATCTCTGAAAAATCATCTTTCTTTTCATTTATACAGCTGAAAAAAGAGGTGGCAAAAAAGCAAAATAATTTTCTCCATTTATTATGTTTTAAATAATTTGGAGTTTCTAACTTTTTTTCTGACAGTTTGATGGAGTCACTGCTTTACTTGTACTGCTTAATTAGGTAGGCCTTGTTTCCCTCAAAAAATAATTAAATATGGCTGTTTTTATTTTAAATGCTAGTCAAAGCTTAATTTTGTATAAAGGGCCATATTGTAATGGTATATTATAGTAATACTGAAGGTAAGGTAAAAAAGTAGTTTCCAAAATTAATTCTGTGGTGCTAGCTTTTTGTATTTCAACTTCATTGCTAAAACCTTTACTGTAGCACTTCGATGGTGTTAAGAGAAGGCTATGTTGTACTCTGACATTCAAGTGAATAAAGCCAGAATTTCTGTCAGAAAACCAGATTTTTTTGAGACTTTTGTAAGCTTTTATTTTTTAAATCTTCTTTTCTAGTTGCAGGTATTAAATTTGGTCAACATACTTGAGTTAGGTTAGAGACTTTTCTTAAACTTCTGTAAGACAGCACATATAAAGAGATGGAATTAAGTCTCTTTGGAACTGTGAAATGCTGTAATAATGAAGTATTATAATTTAGGAAAGCAAGCGCATTCCACTTTGTGACGAAGATAGACGTTGCTCATTCAGGCTAGTGGTTCCTTCACAAATAGATCTCTAATGATGAAAACTCTTTTAAGCCAGCAGTTAAAATATGAAAGAAAAACTTAGTTGCTGGAAGCTGAAATAAGAAAAGTTGATACTGGAATTAGAATGTGATTTTTAAAATTTTGTTTTATTTTTCATAGATACACCTATTTACCATCCATTATAACCTGAAGAGATTAACTGGAAAACCTGCTAAACTCTTCAATAGCTTGAGTCTTTTCTTTAAAATAAGGTGTGCATTTGTTCAGCCTTCAATTTATTAGGTGTAAGGTGAACTAGCAGGTGACACTATTTGTCTTAATCAGTAGGTCAGGATCTTGACTGTAATTTCTATCTATCCTGAAATAAATGAACTCATAAATATCATGGCTGAGCTTTAGATCGGGTAGGAATAGCGACTTGCGACCGGCTCCTTGCGTAGTCTCTGAAGTTTTCCATTCATGTACTGAGCAAGGGTGTGCATAGAAAAGTTACAGAATCTGCAAAATACATAATTGAAATTAATAGACATATTTTTCTATATGCTTTGTTTTAGCCATGATGTCTAGAACGATATTGGACTATCGTGGTTTGTTTTTGAAGAGCTTGCTTCCTGTGAACCAGATCAAACCTTTCTGGATGCAACTGTTTCAGGTTTCTTCTTAATAGAGGTTTTTAGTGACAGATGTCTCTGGGTTTTGTACCCTCTCATTTTATAAAGGACGTTGACTCTATTTTTCTTTTAGTGTCCTAAGACGGTAAAGTTAGAGGGAATTAAAAAAGAATGACAAATTCTTATCTGTAGCGTTGCAGATATGATGCTACTACTACCGAAGTAGAGAATACTCTTGTGTCCGGTCTTGTTGCTAAATAGCATGTTTTTTGAATGTGTGTGGTTGTTGAAAAAGAGCCTTGGGAAACTGCCCTAACATGTCTATTACTAATGTAAGTGTTAAGATCAAGTGAGGTGCTTCTTTAAAAAGGAAGAACATTTTCTGTATCCTGTTTAGTGCAACAATAGAGTGAGACTTGGCACAAGCATTTAGTACCTTTTGAAGGAGGTTTCATCATCCTGAATCTTGTTTGTGGAATAGCTTAAGTAGCATTTTAGGGAATAGCATTATAAAATTATATTGGTAAGTCTATTATAAAAGATTTACAGAAATTTATTCCTGGGAGTTCATTTGAAGAAAAGCAGCAGTAAAACTTTGGTAATAAAGACATTGAGACTATTCTTGAGCCAGAAGAGTTCACTTGAATAGGAACCTACTCAGAGATCAGCTGTCAGTTAGGAGGAATACATTACATCAGCCAGAAGGTATTATCAGAGAACTCATAAATCAAGATCTTTGTCTCAACACCCATACTCAAGAGAAAAGTTAAGGCATTCATACCTTGTAAAATTCTTAGATTTTAAGTAGTTTGATTTACAGTTGCATATGATCTTACCAGGGATTAGGTACCTGCAAGTCCTGAATTAGCTGATGTTTGTCATAATGAGTTGCGAATGAACTGGATTTTGGTACTTGTCACTATTAAATTGAGTATTGCCAATCAGGTATATTTTGAGCAGGAGATAAGGTAGCCCAGCTGTATGCCTACAAAAGAGAGACGACACCCCCTCCCCTCCCCCCCAATTTATGATGTCATACTGAGATATTCCTTGTATGATTAACAATACATTTTTGCTTGCTTTAGAGTGACACATTATTTTTAAGTATGTTAATGATTATTTTTGTTAATTAACCTTATGACCATACATAGCTTTCTCCTTAAGCAAAGTTTTGAAATTAATTTGATTACTATTTGCAACTCTTAAAGCATTTCTGTATTTCTTTTGTTAGCTTTTTTCTAAGTGTTAATTAAATCCCCAAATTTGGTCCCGTCATGCACCTGGAAGAAGAATAAAACTCTTTACAGTCCCACAGACTTACTCCCAAGTGCTAATTAGAACTGGAGAGAAGCTCCTCTCAGACCAGAGAAGTAACACTCAGAGGCTGAAGAAGTCCAATACATCAAATAACGGATGGTATTACAATGTAACAGTATACGTGCTGTGCAGGATTATGTCATTCAGACAATTCCAAGTGTATACCATAACCTGTGAAAAATGACTGTTTAAGTTAGGAACATTCATTCAGCCCATTAAGCTTATGTATAATTGGAAATGTTGCAGGCCCTTTACATCCAGATGATGAAAACAGCTTTCTTAAACGCTCTTACATGGCTTTTTACTTGTTTAACTGAATACTGAAACAATGCTCAGGGCTGGCAGTACCGTGCAATTCTTGAGTGCTAGATTATGGCAGGTATAACCAGCTAAGAATCTGTAGATGCCTAAGGCTAAAGCTTGCAAGATGCTGGTAAGAGAAAAACCAATGTGGGAGTTGGTGGACAACAACGGCGCTTATGTCCATGCATTGCTCAGCATCTGGCGTGTTCAGATGCAAAGATGCATCCATGACTTTTTCATCAGGAGTAAGTGATTTCAATTACAGGACACAGGATGCATTGGTTATTAGTACTCTTTCTGTATAAACACATTCCAGCTCTGTTTGTCCAATCTGGTCTTTGTTTTCTCTCTCTAAAACTTAAGCAGTGCTGCTGCTCTCCTGGCTGAAACAGTGCATCATGTGCTTCTGGCTGCTCTAGCTACTGCATGAGTGACTGCACTTGATTGTGAGTGAAACTGCCATCTAAATATATACAGAGCTTGCAGTTTTATGCAGTGGCTGGAGGCTGGCGTAATTAAGCATTCATCTTTGTATGTGAGCAATTCTATGTTAAACAAATGTATCCTCCTTTTAAATACCAAAATTGGCAACGCAGTGGTTTTGTGTACCACACTATTGTTTTTCACTCCTAATACTGTGAATGCCAGAGCAGTGCATTGTTTTTGTTCTAGCAATGCAGGCGAGAGTTGGGAGTAGGGACAAAAAAAGGTGAATGGATCTGCTCACAGATGAATTTGTGATTTAATTTTGCAAGAAAAGAGAAATGAAAAAGAGGTTTTGCCAGACCAGTGATGTCAGGTTTCACAGAGTTTCAGACTTGGTTGCCTTAAATTCCTGTATACTTAAATGGATTAAGATAAAAAGTCTGACTTGAAAAGGATATTCCAAAACTGACTGTGCCTGTGGTTTTGAATCCTGATGCTTTGAACAAAGAAGGGATTGATTTAATGGGATTAATGCTTAATCCAAATGAAGCAATGTACACACATGCTTTGAATGCTTTTGAGAATAACTACAAATATCATTTATAAGGTTCTGTAGAAAGAGAGGTGATCTTTGTGTAAGAGAGACATGAGGCAAGACACCTTCATTAAAGGAGAACACAAGCAAAGTTGTGTTCAAAATAGCTCTTAGGGATTACTTTCAGGTATTTTTAAGGTATTTCTGGTACAAGTATATTTATTTTCCAAGTGCTGATATTGAGGAAGTGTTATGTGTCTCTTCATCATTTTGATATTGCAGATGAGAAGACTTATTTCAATGTAATATCTATTTTTACATATATTTGAGGTAAGGTTGTTTTCTGTTTCAGATAAAACGTTATTTGGAAAGGGTTTGTCATTGTGGTTTCATGTTTTTGTAGGTTTTGTTTTTTACCTTGGCTTGCAAGTATTCTGTTTGGCACAATAAACTTAGAGAAATAATGACTTTGCCCTTATTTGCTGTAACTCTGTGGGCCCTCTAATTTCAGTGAAGAATTGTTAATTAAACCAAACAAGCAGATTGATTGGGTTTTTTGTTTGGTTTTGTTTAAGTTTTATTTTTTAAACGTTAACACATCCAACATTTAAAACATAAGTATTTCCTTTCATCTTTACTAATAAAAGTAAATTCTCAATGCGTGAAGTCCACCTGATTTCTTCTATTGACCAATGTATACCCTCACAATATGTTTTCAAAGCATTGTATGTTGTCTAACTGGGTGAAAGGCATGTCCTATACATGCCTGCCCATGTGCCCTCCAGCCTGGGAACCAGAAACTTCGGGTTAAAACTAAAATTCTTACTTATTGATGAGATTTGATGGAGCTAGTGGATTTAGAAAAAGCCCAACTATCATAACGCTAATGAAAAAATTGCAAGAATTGCTAATGATATGACTGACTCATGTTGCTAAATGAAGCAGGTTTTTAAACTTAGCTCTAGGCTTCAATTCTTTCAGCTCATTCACAGTCAGTTTTGCTTTATACTGAGCTCAGTGAAGCTATTCTCAGAGGACAGAGCAGTATGGTAGGGATTAGGAGTTAATTCAGTCCTACAGAGATTAACTAATATCTAAGAAATGCTTTAAATATTTTAGGCATTTTGCTGAAAGCAAAAATATAATTTTCAAATTATTCTTGGCTTTAATATTTTTTTTTAAAAAAAGAAGGCTGTTGGAGGCTGACCCAAAACCAAGGAGTAATTATTGGTAATTAATTTTTCTTAGTTTATTTTTGAATTCCAGCTATACTATATCTTGGATAGTAAATAATCAGTGTTAAGGAACATTCTTATATACTGGATTTTTAAATGTTTTTGTCTATGCTGTTACATTGTTAGAATGGTTCTTGGCAGTGCATTGGCCACAGCCTGATAGATGTTCCAGGCAGGCCTCCAGTGCTGCTCTGGAGTAGGGTCAGGCCGGGGGTGGTTCCCAGCAGGCAATCAGCATGTGTTCCTGTTCCAGTTTTCCCTGATCTTCATTGTCTGAGTTCAAGAGAGCTTAGTTTTAAAGATGGTAGAATTTATAAACCACTTGGTTTCATGTCAGTGAACAGCTCTAAACGTAATCAGGTTACTGGTGTAGACAAGCCTATCATGTTCCCTTGCAGTACCATCACAATTTAAAACCACTAAAATGAGTTTCTAAGATGCTGAGTTGGGTATACTTTGTCACATCTGCTCAAAAAGCAGTTTCACCCCTAAGATAAAAGTAATAGTGTTTTATGCTTTCTCCCTCCCCTCCCCCCAAGTCTTGATATCCACTTATTTTCCAAAGAGTATTTTGCTGGCATCTTAAGAGGGCAGGAACACATAAGGCTGTGGCAGTGTTTACAGTTTCTGTCTCTGTGAAACCATAACACAGACACTGAGGACTGGTAAACAACAGCGTGAATATGAACACATTTCTTACATGAATTTTCTTATTCCATAAGCTCTGTCCCCTGTTATGCTTTATTCTTTACTGGTCATAGAGAGATATATTTCATTTGGAAACTATCTTCTCTCACCTGAGGCTTTTTGAAAAATATTTGTGCCAGTACCTGTAATGTGATCTGCTTGCATAGTATACCCAATGTAAAGGAAGTTCCCTAATTTTCTCTCATCCTAATTAGTTTGGGTTTTTTTAGTGCTACGGATTTTCTTTTTGATCTATGAAGTTGCTGGTTTACGTATCTAGGGGGAGAGTTCTCTGTGAATTAAGTTGATCTCTTTTAGGGTTCTACATGATGTTGTCACTAATGAAGTGATGGAGTTGTTGAAATGAAAGCTTTACCACTAGATGACAAGGGGAATCGGGGCTTGAGCAGGCCAGGCAATCACTAAATCAAGCAGCCTTCAATACTTACGCTGATTTATTATGGGACACAGAAATCTAGGTCTATTGGGAAGTGATTTAGTGGTGCTGGGATTTGTTTTCATTGAGCTTTTAGTGCAAATACTAACCAAACCAGCAAATGTCCAAGTTATGCTTTTGAAGCCCAAGTGACCTGGTCCTGGCACACTCTTGAAATGAAGGGGAAAAAAAGAGGGGGTTTTGTGGTAGTTCATAGTCTACATGAATATTCATCTTTAAATAGCTGCACTTACTGAAAAATTATCTTCAGATAAAGGTTTCTTTATTCGTTTCCTCTAGTGACATGAGGCCGGTTATTTAAGTATTAATCATAGAACCGCTAAAACAATAGTTTTTCGTTGAACCAGACTATCACAAATGTTTGGCTTTCTACTTTATGTTGAAATTATTGGGTTGTGATATTTGATAGTAATGTTTGTATCACCTATAGTTCTGTCTTCAACTATGTATCGTTCTGCTGCTACTTTCAGTGAAAAAATAACTATTTCATGTAGTTTGTGAAGGGGAAAAAACCCACAGCCACAAACAACTTTTATACATGCTCAAATGAAAGGCAAAGAATCATTTAAAAAACCCTCAAACAACAGACAAAACAAACAAACCCACAAATGCCCCCACAAAACCAAACAAACAGACAGAAACAAACCAAAGAACAACCCCCAACCACAAAACACAACCCCAAAATTTTGATAGACTGGCTGAGCTATGCCAAATCAGATGAACAGCTAGAGCCTCAGGCATATGCAAAGGGGAAAAACAGGGCTAGTGTTTATTCGGTAGAGTGCTCTGATATATCAGTTTATAGAAATACTCTAAGTAAATACAATTGTTTCTTCTACCGTTTGATTCACCCTTCCCAATCCTTACATCCCAGAATGAATATCCTGCCAGAAAGATTGTTTCCTCTGGCAGTAAAAAGGCCTATTGGTGGTCAAGGAATTGCCTCTTGGGTGGTATCATAGTATTGTAAGGTTGGAAGAGACCTTTGAGATCATCGAGTCCAACCTCATGTCGAGGGGCAGGCTGTCTTCTGCCCTCTGCTTTGTGTTGAGATTTGCCAGTTTTATATCATCCTACCCCATAAATAGAGACACAGAAAACCATAATAAAGTGAAACTCTTGCATAAAACCCTAGCATTTATCAAAAAGTTTTATTTCAACTACTGTTCAGAAGACATAGCCAAGACATGGAAAAAATGAAGTGTATGAATGAACTTCTAAAAAACAGATGGCATAGCCAAAGAGAATATTTCAATTCAAGATGTACAAAGAGAACGTAGATGGGTGTGCTGGTCAGGAAGCGAAGAGCTGCTGAGCTAGCACAAGCAGCGGGCAGCCTGAGCTGTTTCTTTGCCTGTGATTTGTTCAGAAGGAAATGAATAAAGGAAGAGCTTATCTGATACTTTAATGTCTTTTTCCATGATATTTTTGTTATCATTTTCATTGTTTAATCACAAATCCAGAACAAAGAGTTAATGTGAGCATAAATCACAGAAATAGCAAGTTGTGCGAGAAAGATATCAGCGCTGAAAAGTGGATTTGTCATTTTAAAATAAGAATACAAGGGAGAAAGGTGGTTTGGGGAGTGTGTGTTTAATTAAACAGAATACACATATGAATGAGGAAGTCAAACCCTAGTGCATAAATTGAATGAATGGACATCCAACCCAAACACAGCCAGCTTGCTTGTTTAATTCCTAGAGGAATTAGGGTAGTTCCAGTCTTTCTGTGCTTTATGGCCTGCTGCATCCTAGGCTGTTGGCCAGAGTTCAGCTCTCCCAAGTGATGGTGACTCTTAATAACCACCACAGCTCTGTCGGAGGACACACAAGGTTCCAAATACAAGAGACAATGCTTTCTGTGGATGCATGAAAAGAAGAGAAAGGAGCTTTTGTTTAGGCTGCTTGCGAGAAAGTGCGTAGACCAACGCAGTTTTGAATGTGTGCGCTTTTACCTTTTCCTTTGTTTGAAATTGTTGCCATGTGTGCTTCATGCTCTGCACGTGAAGGGTTGATGAAGAAGAATGAGAGAAGTTCTGGAATCACAGGAGGTGGTGGGAAGCTTCCTGTTGTGTACAGAGTGCTACGGAAATGATAGGCATAGAGTAAAATATCTACTATTCTATGGGCTCAGTTTGGGTGTATTATTTTCCTATTTTTTCAAACGTTATTAATCAGTGCCTATGATTTCTCTTTTTTTTTTTTTTTACATATTTCAGAACTGAAGGATTACAACAGTTAAGTAGAGAGGCTGATAATATTTAACAAAAATACATTTGCCAGAAATTTTCAAGAATATGTGAATATTCAAGAAAGCGAGATATTCTATCACTGAACCTTACGTAATTCTCATGTCAAAATCTTATTCTTATGTACATCTTACAATGTAGAAGGCTTTATATATGCTATAAAATAATTGTTTATGCACAGCTGTAAACCACTTTTACATTCAAACTTCTTTACAACACTCTTTTGCCTTCACATGCATGAAGCACAAAATATTTAAGCTTCTTCTAAAAGGCTTTTCTCTATTAATGCTACATTTTCTTTGTGTTAAATTTTGTGAAGTTACAGTGTGTTCTTGCTGATTTTGGTTGTGGGGTTTGTGTGTGTGGTTGTAGCATGTATTTTTTGACACAGCAGACCTATAACTATTAGGACTGATAAACCTGCTTTAGTCTGTGTAGAAAATAGATTTGTTACTCCTTTTAAACTTTGAAAATGTAGTCATAAATCCTGTTCTACTTGCTCCCATCTACAAATCTGACATTAAAAAAGCACATCTGCACAGATGCCTTTGGTGAAATGAAGGAGGATAATTTAAAGGATTGTAGGATTTCTTACATCAGCTCCATTACACAAATTGCAGGGTATCTGGTATGGAAATTAAACTTGTGACATGTAGACCGAAGTCTTATTTATTTATATGTCACTTATATTAGTGTCTTTTTATTGAATTTTGGTATGTATTACAAAACCCATGACCCATAAAGCTTTAAACCAACAAGGTATTTCCATTGAAGTCAAGGAGTGCAGACTGCACGCGTAAGACAGGTAGGGTTATTTTCACTGAAAGCACAAAGCAACTCCTGCAGAATTTCAGTTGCTAATTTTACCCGTTTTTCATTCCTAGTTTCTTACTGGAAGCAAAAAGTGTTTGCAGTCTAAAGACAACCTAGAAATAGGTTGTGACCACCTATATTGATAATTTTTCTTTCAGAACTTAAAAGGCAGATAGTTTTTGATAGCTTTCTGATAGTTAACTCTGGTAAATCTTCAAAATATTGTGTTCTTCTATGAATTATTCTCCAAATACATGTTTTCTTTTCAGTTCTATTACTATAAAATTAGAAAGACTTACTTTTTCAAAGTATTACCCTTTTCTTACCTGAGCAAACCACAAAGTTATTTTAATTAGTCTGATTTTTTAAGATTATATTGGCTGAAAAATCTTTTCATTCATGTGGCATAGGTACTTCTTTGTAAATTTATGTAAACCTGCATCTATAAATTATTGTTTGGTTAAACAATCAAGGTAGTGGGATTCTGTTTGTTTCCCTCCCTGCTTGCTGTTTATCTCCAGCTCTTTACTGATTTAGGAAGATTCTTTTCTTCCTTACTAAATGAAAATAAGGATGGTCACTTAGCTCTCTTGAGTCAAGTGATCCAGATCTGGAGATTCTTGACTGTAAATGGGAATGTTGTTATTTGAGTCTGTGATATGGACGAGGACCTGCCACCTAAGTGGATTAAGAAAAAAGGTAGTTAAAACCAGGTTTGGGCTAGTAGGGGCTGATGTGATGGAAATGATGAAGTGTAGTTGGTATGGGGAGACTGATATATATGGCTGGTACTCTGCAGGTGAGAGTTGTTGATTTGTGTTCTGGTATTGCTTTGAGAACGCTTTTGTAGTGAACATTTGTAAGACCTTAAAGTTTACAGTGGTTTACTAGCAATTAAGTTACGAGTAGCTGTTCTGATACTGCGTGAAGCATAAAATACGAAAATTGAGCATATTTTATAGCAGTAATACTTTCCCAGAGAGTTCAGTGTTGTTATGGGGGCACTTTCCCTGCTATTGAACATAGAATGCTGTGGAACATTTACGGGTGCACAAGACAAGACGAGAAGGTGTATTTAGTCCTTACAGTGGCTGTTTCTCCTCTCCCTTCAGATCTCGTTAAGGCTTTTGTATTCGGGGTGCGTGCTTTGTTGGTGGCTGCCTGGAGCTTAGTCCCTTGGGAGAGACGCACTGCTTTCCTGCCCTCTCTTGGAAAGCCTCAGCACTCTTGAGTTCACCTCCCTATGGCCAGTGGCTTTGTTCAGGGCATTTGTGAAGATTTATGATCAGATTGTAATTTTACAAATTTTAGAATTTATTTATGATTGTGCCCAGGGCTCTGAGATTCTGAATTTTATATCTTTTTCCAAAATGTGTACTGGAGTTTTCTTTTTGTTGTAGATATTGTAAAGGCCTTTTATGTGCAATTACTTTCATTTTCATAACTGGATTTCTAAGATGATAGAAGCATGACAAAGCAGTTTATATTTCTAAAATTACTTAATTAACTTCAGTATTTAAAAATTCTGCCTAATTTTGGTTTTGCATAACAGTTTTTGTTCCTCTTGCTGCTGCATACAGTGAGAATACTAAATGTTATACTCAACGTGAAATATCAGTTCACTTTCTTCTATTCTTCTACCCAGCACCTTTATCAATATATCATCTTGCATATCTTGGAAATAAGTAATTTTAGAGTCATAATCATAATAATTGTTTCCTTCCTGGCCATTTCTCCAGGGAATGTTTCTGTGTACTCCTGTAGGGGACTTTTTGTACGCAGTATCTTGCATGGATATGCTTTGCTTCTACTATTTTTTGTATGATAGCTCATTTTAATTTTGTTTTTACTGGATATTGTTCTGTCTGGGAGAAGGCAATTTAAATAGATATATATTCAATCAGTGTGTTAAACAGTAGGATATTGGTTGTTGCTGGTGTCTAGGTATTGTTTCATATGAGGAATTTCATACCAAAGGTGTAATCAATCAATATTCTCTCTTTCAGGTTTAACAGATGAAAAAGTCAAGGCCTATCTTTCTCTTCACCCCCAGGTACTGGATGAGTTTGTGTCAGAAAGTGTAAGTGCAGAAACTGTGGAAAAATGGCTAAAAAGGAAAAATAACAGACCGGAAGGTAAGCCTTTTTTTATTTGCAGCTAATATTCAGCTTAGAACAACTCTGTTCTTATTTTTAGATTTCAAAAGGAAATGTACTTTTGATAAAATTGGACTGTTATAATTTTTGTGTCTAGATTTCTCTATTTTTGAAAGGTGGAAGAGTTTAACAATTTCTTAAATATTTTCAGCCTTTTGGCATTTTTGTTTTGGAATAGAAATTTTGAGTTTCAAACTCTATTCCACAAACCTGTAATATCTGCTACCTTAGTGTTTTGAGAACATAGTTTGATCTTCTTGGATCTAAAATTCGTGAGTTTTGAATTAGAATTAAAATTAAACATTACATGCAGGATGTAAACCTCAGTAAAATACTGGATATACCATCTCATGTGTTGCAAGGAGGAACTTTAAGTCAATTTTAGGTACAAGTAGTGACACAGAGTCTGGAAAGCGGCATATTGGATTCTGGAGGTATTTCTGGTGGGTTACTTTAGGTATAATCCCTCACTTACTATTTCTTATGAGCTGGCCTGTGTTGAAAATGATCATAAATTTTGTAATGATCTAAGCCTGGGGTTTAAATTCTAGTGAAAATTCCCATTTTAAGTAGATGAGTTATTGCTACTTCTTAGAAGATAACAATATTTTCTGCAGAATTATAGAAAAAGAAAAGGCTAGGCAAGGGACAGAAGAGGCTATATCCAACCAGATTTTGGTGGTAATGACTAGGTATCTGAGACTAAGGTGGCGGTATGTTTTTGTTGGTGTAAAGAGATTACCTAATGGAAAAGTAAAAGTATTTAGCCACAGACTGTTTGTCTGCTACTTTCTTGGTGGTTTACAAACTGCAGCACTGCAGGTTGGCTATTGTTATAATCCAGAAATGTGATGAGAAAATACGTTATGAGTCAAGTGAATAAGTCATGCAATGCTTTTTGTAAACAGAAGAGAGAATACTTTGTTACCAGAGGCAAATATTACTTATTTTAGAGATCTGTGTTCCTGTGAAAATGAAGCTTTTCTCTAAAGTGCTTGAAATCACTATAAAAAATAATTGCTTGTTTGAAATATAATTTATAGTTTGGGTCAAGGATCTTTATGCTAAAACTGAATGATAGCTTTAGGTAGCATTTCAGCTTTGAGAATTTTATATTGATAAGATATATATTAATGAGTGGAATTTATCACCACTTGCTCAGTTCCCCATTTTGGGGGGGGGGGGGGAGGAAGGGGAAAGAGAGTTGTGTGTGAACTGAAAATACATTTTTCTGAAAGTCATAAAATTTTTTTGAGGTAATTTCAAAAACAAAGTAGCTGCTGACCACTAACTTAGCAAAGCTTTAATATATGGTCTCAAGCTTCGCCAGG
>VWPV01015052.1:6930-23390 GCA_013389885.1 Geococcyx californianus
TTTTTTTTTTTTTTTTTTTTTTCTGTGCAAAAGAAAACAGAGTTTGATTAAAATAATAATAACCAGCTTTTGGCAATGCTTCCTAAAAATTCATGGCTTTAGCCTGGACTGTCTCATGGTCAGACTGTAAATTTTCGCTTTCTTACTCCCTGTGACAAATCTCTAGCCTCAGTCATTGTTATTTCCTTCAGCTTTCACATCCTGCTGGCAAAAACCTCCAACTCTGGTATTCTTCCCCCAAAACAGAAATTCCTACCACAAGGGCCATTATCCTGAGAACATTTTTTAATAAACATGTTTGGCAAATGAAAACAAGTCGCATAATATGTATGCATATGAGTAACATCAAATGAAGTCTTGGAAGCGGTTTCAAGTAATATCACAAATAGGAAATAGCTTTCCAGAGATAAAAATACTCCATGTGTTTTGTTAACACATGCAGTCGGGCTTTATTCTTATGCTTTATTGGGATGTTAAGGGACACCTTTGTCCTACTTGATGTACTTGTAACTGCTGGCTGAGCCAGGAGGCCAGAGACTTTAGCTTGCAATCAGTGGGTGACTGGCAACATCCCTGACAAATAATGTCAGTGTGACACGATCAGGGTGACAGCGATTCTCACATGTCAACAGCTATGGCTCTGTGAATCCAAAGCAAGGACACGGCAAGAGAGGTTTCATAGAGCAAGTGGTCTTTTAAAGTCCTGGTCCACGCAGCGTAGATGCTGTTCAGAACTTCAACCCCCAACAAAGAGCAGGGAAAATGTCTCCCACAGAAAGAGATGGTTTGGATTTTATTTATTTATTTATTTATTTTTCTGCAACAAAAAGAAGGGATATTAATTACCCCGAGAAGCAGCCTCATTGCTAACTTAGTGACAGTTGTAGGCTTTTTTTCTTATAGGGTGTTTCCTTTTAATTGTCTAAGGCGCAAGGAAAGTTGCATTTTTTCTGTCTTAACAAAAAGGCTTCTGAAACTGGAGAACAGCTCTAACAATTCTCTCCATGACAATAGAGTCTTCAGTTCTTGTGATGGCCAGGCACTGCCATCTGAGACCATTCAAATCCCTTCTGAAGAACTGGCAATTCTGGGGACATAAATAAGACAGCTTAGGGACTCAAGCGAGCATTGGTTACATGGCAAGACTATGGACTTAACACTGGTCAGCGTAGTGTTCTCCACACTGGAAGAAGCAGAAGCTGTGTTGGGCTTGTCAGTGCAATGGAGCACGTATGCAGGTGCTTAAATCCCATTGGCTGCCAAGGCAAAACAAGTACATGCTCTTCTTGTACTGGAGCAGGAGCAGAGTTTGTGCTCACAGGCCATATTGAATCAGGACCGCACCCCATGGCTGGAGAGAAAGGACTGGGAACAGCTTCCCTTCTTGTGGCCTTAGACAGGCTTATTCCATCTCACATGGCTGGGTGATGAGAATAACCAGGCAGGTTCTACTGTGCTTAAAGAAACCTCTCCCAACCAGAAAACACTTAATCTCCTGCCAAAGAAATTAACCAGCTGTTTGGGACCAAGGTGTGTCTGATGTTTAGGGAAATGTATGAATTAAAATTGGAGGAAATACACCAAAGGAGCCCTGTGAAGGCTTTTGATAAGGTAAGGGAGAGAACCTGCAGCCCAGGCTATGAAGTCCACGCTGACCCTGTAAGGAGACTGTGGGCAAGAGCAGACACCCATGCAGCCTTGTGCTGGAAACACACTGTACTAGAAATCACAGAGTGGTCCCCTTGCTTTTCTGTTCTGGCTGGAGAGGAAAAAGTGAAGCAGCTTGAAAAGAAGAAAAGAGATCTCATTTCTGGTTCCTGTGAGGTTTCTTCTGCAGACATTGTCACAAGAGGAAATATTTTTTTAATGCAATGCCACTGAAGCCAGTGTGGGATCATATTAAGAAAGACCTGTATGCTGTCTAGATCACCTCAGGGGTGGTGTGTTATAGGAGTGATGATTCTGAATCTCATTCTTTGGTGATGACATCCAAGCAATTATGTTTTATTGATTTGTTTTAATGGCAAGCTTTCCTGTTCTGAAAAAATATCTAGTTGAAATAAGCCTGCAGAGGGAAAATGGGACAGCTAAATTGGTAATCTTAAAGTAGTTTCTATAACAGCAATGATGATTCTTACAATTTATTCTTCCTTATTCTTCATGACATCTGATTAATTCTGCCACAAAACTGAGTTTACACATATACTCCAGCTGAGCACGTGGAGCATTGTGAGCAGAATACCCACCGTGACTACCCCAAAGGATTGTGGATGCAAGGCTGTCCTGAGGAGAACTGCAAAGCTTTGGGCAGGCCTTAAGAAGAAAGCCACCGGTCCCGTCCTGCTCCCATTCCTATTGAAGGGAACTGTGGGGTACTTCTCTTTGGGAAGGTACCTGCTTGAGGAGTTGTCCTCAGCACAGTGAAGTCTCCCAGCAGGGCGAAGAAAAGCCTTGCTCGGTCCCTTAGAAGATGCCAGATTTGAGGCTGCAAACGTGGAATTTAGCCAAATGAGTGGAAAGTATAAAATTGCAAAAAGCAGTTATTGATATCCTGACAAGAAATTCAAGACTGCATCTGACGCTCATCTACACATAATGCTATAAGTCAACACTACTTAACTCTTAAGAGCATGACATTAAATATGTCACCCTGGCTCTGGGGCCTCTGTAATTACAATGCTGTCATTCAGTCTAGCTTAGGAACTGGTGCTGGATGTGCTTACAGTACCCCAAGGAGCTCTTGATGTTTTAGACTGTCGCTGAGGGAGTCCTGTGGGAGTTGCTGTGGACTGGAGACACCGTACTAACCTGTCTTTCAGCTGATTCCTGCTCTCCTGTTTGCCCTGTGAAGCGTTTATGGATGGGACCCCTCCGGGTGTGAATTCTTCTGTCCCAGCTCCCTCTGTGAGCAAACAGGAAAGCACCGAGGGACCTGGGGGCTGAGTCACGTTTAGGTCCCTTGCACCAAGAGGCTGAGATGGTTGCTGGATACTACACACGTAACTGCAGAACAGCCCTGTGCCTTCAGCACAGAGGGTCAGATAGACACGCAGCGTCTCCTGGACCCTCCTACACGCAGGGCTACTGACTGCAGTGCTACTGGCCCATCCCGCAAAACCGCAGCTCCTGAAGCTGAGCTTAGGTAACCAGGTGTCAAACTGGCTGTGGATCTGCTGAACTTGGAGAAATTAGGACTCCAGGGCTAGTTCACATTTCAGGCATACGGACAAACTCAAGCCAATGAGATTGTGTTCAAACAGATGGATCTGGGATGCCTCCAGACCTCCAGAACCAGGTGCATATCCTGGCCATCTAGTTTGATACAATGCTTTAAGCAGTAAAATCATGTTGAATAGCCATATATATTCAACCCTGGGAAGGAAACGAGGCATGCAAGC
The DNA here is from genome assembly GCA_013389885.1 of Geococcyx californianus. Taxonomy (NCBI): domain Eukaryota; kingdom Metazoa; phylum Chordata; class Aves; order Cuculiformes; family Neomorphidae; genus Geococcyx; species Geococcyx californianus. The sequence continues at coordinate 10,329 of VWPV01015052.1, forward strand.
AATCTAAGAGGGAACTACAACGCATTCTCATCAGGTCCTTGGTGTGTGCCAGAGGAGATAGGCACCTGGAAGGCACTGTGTAGTTCAGACACCACGCAGGCTTGGTTCAGAGGTACTTTGTCAGGTACTGTTTTCACTTACTCTTACCTGAACTAGAGCAACAATTGTTTCTCATGCGGTGCCAAGACAGAAGCACGCTGGTGGCTGTGAAATGCTCGGCTAACTTTGTGAGGACGATCATTTCAGCATACGGACAACAAACTAAATCTCTAATTTCTGCTTAGCAACGGGCACTTATTGGGCATAATGCACACATTTATTTTTGTTAATTTTTATGTTTTGAGGGGCATACATAAGATTAGCAGTTTCATCTCCAGGCCTTTTATTCAAGTGAAGAGCAGAATCTTCATAAAAGTCTCTAGAGACGAAGTGGTTTGTTGGTCTATAAACTGAGAACAGCCTACCTCCACCAAGCACCACAAAAGGTTTCAGTCAAAAAGGCAAGCGTAGCTAAAAGAGAAACTGGCTCAGAATGAAGCAGTCACCTCGCTAAAATATTATTAAGGAAAGACTTTAATAGGCTGGGACAGATTTATAATAATTAATACAACTTGCTCATTATCTGAGACAAGGCATCCACAGCATATAGCATGTCCCTGCATGAAATTGTAGACTTATTTGCACAAGTGTGGGCTGATTACATTACATCTAAGTAGCGGGGTGAAGCAGGACATTTGGTCCAAATACATGTAAACAGAGTACCTAATAGTTTAGAGAAAGTTACGTCATGGGTGATTTATACCTCCCCACTCTGTCAAATCATGTTGACCAGGTTAGACCGTTTCATTTTGTCTCCCCAGGGAAAAGAGCATGGCATTTTAGGGACTCATCTCCAGAAAAAGTGCCACTGTGGTAGAAATGCCAACTTTTCAATTTCCCAGTGGGTGGTCTGCTGTGAAATCCCCAAAAGGCGTAGGATCCAGAGCTAGCCAGGGCTTCCCTTAAGCTGAGGCGTTTAAAGAGATTTTAAATGTGTAATTTAAGATGTTTGCTGAGAAATAGAGACTCTGATTTAACTATTTGCAGCTTATGATTTTTCCATTAGAAAATCTTAAGGAACCACCAGCACATTCCATATTTGAGTGACCACAAAATCACAATTTTTCCCTTGAAATCTATTGCCCCACAATCTATTGCTTCCTTTGTTATGCTCTCATTTGGCTTGCACGTATTTGGAAATTGTCAAAGAAGACACACTTGACCACTATTATTCACAGCAAGCAATGTGAGCTTCTAAAAAACCGCCACTAGCTGCTTCTGGGGCGGTTTGCAAAGCAAAGGGTTTTGTCTGCAAGGCTGGGTGGACAGACATCCCTGGTTAATGTTTAACATTGCTCCCTCAACCACCCAAAGGTTTTGCTCAGCCCTTTCCACGCAGACTCCTCCTCTTTAAAACCCTGGGAGCTCAAACTGAATAAAAGGTGAGCGCAAGCAGCGTTTTGGCACGTAAACCTCTCAGTCATCCCGAAGAAGAAGTTAGAGCTGTATTGCAGTAAGCAAATGCAACTATATCTAATTGTCTGCCTTATGCAAGTGTTATATGTTTTTGTAGGAAATATATAACTTTTGTTTGACAGTGCAACAGGGTGGTCCTCTTTAAGCAGTCAAAAGAACCTGGAGCCGGTTTCCCCTCCTGCTCCCTCGTAAGTTCTTTTTACGGAAGTAGATGTGTGAAGGAGCAGCAGACAAGATAGAGACCGGAGCCAGATGTTCCTCAGAGAGCTGTCTCCTGACTGGGATAGAATCCCAGCTGTTTGCTGACTCAGGGGGATTCCAGGCAGAAAGCTCTGGGATTTGCCATGTGTGCACGAGGGAAAGGCGCAGCCTGCACTCCCCTATGCTGACTCTCCCCAGCTTGCAGATGGAGGGAGGAGATGTGTGCTTAGCAGGGAGAAGGATGCTGCAAGGATGTGTGTGCTGAGCAGCTGTTTCGGGAGAAAGTCTCAGCTCCCCAAATCGTGCTTATGAAGTAGGTAGGTGCATTTTGCCTGGGACTTCTATTAAGAAATCCTGTTCTGTGAAGCAAACTGCTGCCTTAAATAGTCTGGGCATTTGTCTGATTTATAGGAAGAATGTCAAGGAAATGGCTGTACTGTGGATGTGCTGCAGGCTGACAGCTTGCATTTGGCTTGTAAAATATATTAGATATTTCTGGGCATATTTACAAACATCTCCTAGTTAGGATAATAGGCCACTTGGCCAAAGTCAACATAAGCTGCAGCACATATTATATCCCTAACCAAAACATACCTTCCATCCAAAAACCATGATTCAGCCCCAGAAAACCTCTCCACACTAACCTATGTTTAATGCCGTTGATACTGGGGGAAGACAGTTTTCCTGCACCATTGGTCCATAGGTCACAGGCCCTAATTGAGAGTCTGGCAGGATAGGGCTCTACAGGCGGTACAGATCGCCTGCTCAGAGATGTCTACTGATAATGTTCCATGAAGAAGGAAGAGAACCCCCATTCTTATGGTTGTTTTTATTTTATACTTATTCCAGCATTCAAGAAGAGGTGCCGCATGTGCCAGATTTCTGCTATCTGGACATTTGAGGTCCTTGCATACAAATTCTGCATCCATGACCATGGCTCTGACGGCGTGCACGGCAAGCCTCCGTGTGCTCTGTCTGTTCTTATTTGCGGTGTATTTCATCATGAGACTCAGCCAGTGACAATTACCCACACTGGAAGAACTAGGGCAGGCTGTGGCTCTTTGTGGCCGAGCAGGCATGTCATTCAGCTGCATCTAAATCATCTCCTCAATTACCTCCTCAAGAACAGGAATCTTGACAGGCTGCAAACCACCTGCCGTTTCAGCTTTGGTGTGCAGGTTAGAGAGAAAGAGCTTGGCACACAGTAATACCTGTGGCTTTGCTCTGGGTGGCTCAGCAGGGCTGTGTTTCCTGTAAGCCTGACTCTCCTTGGAGCTGCCCACCTCTGGTGGCCCTTGTCTCCTGGGATGGTACATACTGCTAGCCTGGGGCTGTGAGTTCGGATGGCTGATGTCCAGCACTGCAGGCACAGGAAAACCTTGGTCGCTTCGCAGGCTCACTTTCACTCACAGCCAGGATCAGGAGCACCTCTTGTCCTCCTTGATAAAGCCCAGCACAGAAACAGGTCTGACCTGCTCCTAAGCCAAGCATGGCTCAGCAGCCAAAGGCTGGTGAGCTCTGCTTCATGCTGCTGCACCCACACCTTCATGGTTTTGAGGCTTGCCTCCAAAGCCCTGACCTGAGGTGGCAGTGTTGGAGATACTATGTCATAGCTTCGACTCCTGGTTAGGCAGAGCCGCAGAAGTAAAGTCCTGGAGAAGGTGGTGTCACTTCTCCTTTGACTGAACTAAGATCCTCCCTGGAAAAACAGCTTATTAGTATTTCACACTAGTGGTTTAATTGGCAGTGTTACTTACAGGCTTTACCGCACGCTAATCCCAAGGAAGGTGGGTTTGCACTCAGCTAAGCACTGCTTAGCTGGCACAAGGTGAGACATTCCCTGCTCAGAAAGGCTGCCATTTAAACAGATAAGGCAAATTGTAGGAGGAGAAACAGGGCTAGAGAAAAGTGAAAAGACTCGCTCAAGGTCACATGGCAGATCAGTGGCAGATCAACACAATTGTCTGGTTGTCTGAACTGCCAACCTACTGTCCTGAGAAATCTTTGGAATAAAGACTACAGTAGCTATAGCTATCCCCATGCGTCCAGTGAGTCTGCACAAATAACTTATCAGAACTCAAGTTCTGGCATCCCAGAAATGAGAATTCCATATTTTTATGTACTCGGAGTATGATGTCCTAAGGCGGCTAATTTGAAAGTGGAACAGTTTGTTGGATTGGCCATTTATTTTTTAAAAATTAACTTTTGGAAAGCATAAATATCCTGGAGTCTATTTTTTTCCATAGTGATAGGAGCATGCTAGTGACCATAATCTTGGCTAAAATATAGGATAAATAACCCTTCATCCTTTCCCCCCATGTGCTATTTTGAGTCGGCATGTGTTTACAGAGATAACATTTGATGTCATAGTTGCCACATTTGACAGAGAAAAGCCTGAGAGAACCATTAACTATAGGACGAGTCAGCAATCTAAGATATCTTTGTCCTTTGCTAAATGATTAGCTCAAAGTAATGCTTCTTCTGAAGTTTCTGCCCCAAGAAAATCCTACAAACAAACACTTCAATAGCTATTATAAAATAAAGAATCCCTTATACATAACAGATTTTTACAGCTACGCAAAATCAACTCATCTTTATTGCCTACAAGAAAAAAAATTTATTTGTCATTCAATTTGAAAGCATTATAGCAACGTTAACTTCAGATTTGAAAGCATCACCAAATGAAAGAATAGAAACTAGAGACAAACAGGAGCCGGGATGCCAGATTTCTTTTTCTACTTTACCACTTGGTTGCTTTGTAACCATGATTATGTCATTTAGCCTCGATGCATCCATATGCAAAATGCAACAGTGATTTCTAATTCGCAGGAAAATGCTGCTTCTTCTGCCACAGACCCAGGTCCTTCACCCTCCTCAGGATCTGTTTGTGGAAATTTGGGAAAAAATTGTTTTCTCAGTGAATCCAGGTAATTCCCCATGAGGTGTGAATCCTAAGGGATCATATTATTCAGTACATTAGGGGCTGCTATAAAAATAAGAGTTGCACAGGAACCGCATTCCTAGAATGCTGCTGGTTGCAGCTGGTTTTAAGACTCTGGAGGGGAAAATGTTGCTGGCCTGTGATGAAGCCCCAGACCACATCTTAGAAGCCTCCAGTCAAGCAGAGGAGCCACTGATATTTTTGCCTACAGCTCAGTCGGTTTCTGGACTGTAAACGTGCCTCGCCATAGATGCAAGAAGGGAAAGCTGGGAACAGAATGGGGACAGCTTAATTTTGTCTCTGTAGCGGAGGGAAAGGCAGCACACATGAGGTCCTTCGGATAATGGGATCCGAGCAGCTGGGGGAAGATCCCACGCTGAAGCATATTTAGCTTCACTGCTAATGGCTTAAGAAGAGCAAGATTATTTTTAACACACTGCTTGTAAAACATCTTTCCTTCTCCTTGAAGAAGTGCTTTGGCAAAAGGTGTGGCACAGATGCCTGTAATAGTAAACGCTGTTACTGGGAACCGTGGCACTAGATGGCATCCACAAGAATGTAAAGTTTCTTTTTGTAAAAGACTATTTTAGGCACTTAAAATTTTTCCATGCTTTTCTACTTATGAAAAACCTCCATGAAGGATATCTATCTTTAGTTGATGATTTATTTATCTTTTGGTTAAAGATTCAGCAGAAATATCTCAGCAAGTTTTTCCAGGGATAATTAAATTAATCTATTGTTTGGCTCTTTTTCTAAAGGAGAAAACCACCTTAGTGGCACTGCAAAACAGTGGCTTGAATGTGCTTAGGAGTGAGGCTGTGAATTTGCTGACAGGGTTACTCTGATGTCAGGAACATGCCCTTTGCTTCCCTACATAATATCAGCCAAATACGTGAAATTCTAGTTTGGACATACTCTGGAGATGCTTGATGGAGTTGGGCAGCTAAATTCTCTGCGGATTGCATGTGCTGTAGCTCTCACCAGACTACGGCTGCTATAGGGAACACCCATGAATGCGTTACAAAGCCAAAACGCTGCAATGCATCCCAGCCGGTTCCTTGCGATGATGTTGAGATGGGGGCTGCTGCTTGCTTCACTTTCTGGAACCACCCAGTCATCTGTGAAACAGACCCACAGGCTGCACTTTTGAACTCCAGCTCTCCAGCCCGAGCTCCACTGCGCTGGGCAGGCTTGTCCTCGGGCGGCTTGGCAGAGTTTGTGGCCAAGAGGTGGCTGGAATTGCTACTTTCTGTAGACCAGAATTGGCCAAAATAATTAAGTCACACGGGCCAGACTGAAATTAAGGGATGGCTGAAGTATTCCTCCTTAGAGATGATGGACAGCTAAACGCTGCTGGAGGACAGGAGGGCGTGCATAGCTTGGGACCAGGAGGTACAGCACAGACAAGGGCATTAGGAAGAGCTGCAACGGGTTGGACCCCTCTAGAGCTTGTAAGCATGAGCAGAGGGCAAAGGGCATCGATAAGGGAGGCAACAACAACAGTTGTGGGTAGAGGAGTTCTACATCGGCGTGGTGAAGAGCATGCTGGGAGAGCAGCTGGGAGAACAGCTGGGCCTTGCCGCCTGCATCGCCCCTGCCATGGCCATGCAAAGGCTGCCACTTCCACCTAGGAAGGACTCAGGACTGAGGTGGCAGCAGCTGTTGTTGGCAAGGAAGGGGGGCTGATGCTGTCAGCCACACTGCGAGTGACATGCCTCCATCCCCAAGATTTTACACACAGGAACCCAGTTCCAGGCTATCTCATTTTATTTTCCCTTCATATGGCAAAGGGGGTTGTCTGTGCCTTTGTCTTCTTGTCCTAGGTGAGAAAAATAGTGGTTTGTGAAACAGCCAAGAAGCCTCAAGCTGAATCTTTAGTCATGTGAGGGGACAGGGAGCCCAAAAGCACTACTGGTGTGCAGCATTCAGCTGCTGGGATGGTGCCTGCAAGATCAGGACTGGACTCACTTTAGACTTTCCCAGTGCACACGTGTATTGCAGCAACGTTCCCAGCCCACACTGGGTCAGAACTTTGCTGTGCAAAATTCCCCATGTCTGGCACAAAGCAGCAAGAGGGTCCCCGGCTGGAAATCTGAGGGCACGCCGTGGCTTTGCTGCAAGTCAACGTTGGCGGTTAATAGCTTTCAACTATACATGAGAGGGTTTATACCTATCTATGGAGGTTAGGACTTGCTGTTATGGTAGCTAGAGAAGGGACAAGCTGGGGTTTGAGGAGGCTTGTAATCAGTTCCACCCAGGTCCTCATGTGACAGAACAGGAGGCTGTCAGAAATGCTGGCTCTAAGAGAATACTGAACAATACAAAATCATTTAATTGAACCCCATTTTGAACAATGGAAATAATTGATAGACAAGTTACCGGTCAATAATGCCAGTGGGATTTGTGCTGTGTGACGGTGAGCACCCAGGGCATGAGGGGGTTACCTTTAAGATATCCCAGTTTTGTGGAAACCTCCCAACTTTAGCCTCTCTGTGCTTGTTTCACCATCTTAAAAACGAAGACAATACTTTTCCTTCTTTTCTTCCCCAGGAAAATTTTATTTGCCTTCTACCCTGAGGAAAATAGAGACAGGAACAAAAGAAAAAAGGAAAAACAAAATAAGCAAACAGAATTAGGCTTGGTTTTTTTTCCTTAGAAACTTTGAACATTTTAAAACCCAAACATTTTTCAGAAAAAAGACCACATCTGTTATTTATAAAATTCCATTTTTGTGTGACTTTTTTTTTTTCTGACTCCCATTCAGATACCAACAAAACAAATCAGACATAAGCATTATATGTTGTACCAGCAAGTGCTAGAGTCCCTGAAAGAATATAGCAGCGATTACTTTTTTTTTTCTAAAGATTTGGCAAGAGAGTAGTTCTTGGAAGAGGGATAGAAGGAAGAGAGGTAGCTTGAGAACAAAGTGAAGGGTGATTAATAGAGTACAACCCTCTTTATCTTCTTTTTCTCCAGATACTAAAAATATTCAGGTGAGTAAGGAGGATGGCAAGTAAGCATTACATCCCTGATGAGAACCTCAGTCAAATGAAACAGACATTCAGATAAATCCATTTTCTTCTTCAGATGAATATATTCAAAAAGGCACAAGCTTGTCAGCTTGGGCACTAGATTTATTTTTAAACATTTATCTAGTCAGCATGCCAAGCTCCTAGATACGCTCACAAGCAAAATTCTTAAACCCAGCCCTTTCTAACTGCGGAATGGCGCAGTTGTCTTGCTTGGGAAATGCATTATTTCAGCTGGGTCTGCACACACAAACTGTGTCATTTCGATGAACCGGGTGTAAGAGCACCAGCACAACCTTTTCCCTCTCCCCCATGTTGTGACTGTCATTATACCGATATAAAGACCCCATACCAGTATTATTATTTCTCGCCAGGAAAAGGAATGAATTGCAGGCACCTTCCTGCCACTGTAAGTGAATTGATAACAGGAGATGCAGATGCAGTTAAAAGACCCCCCCTCATGCTTCCCCCCACAGGTCTCCCACACAACCGACACAGTTAGACTCGTACAAAATCCAGCTACAGAGCAGGCTTTCATGGACCAAGAGTCTTTACCCTTTTTTAATCCACTTAGATTAACAGCAGCGCACGGCTAATTCACACGGCAAAGGGCAAAGGGCTTTCTGCAAAGCACAACTACTTCTTGTAGCAAAAATAGATGAACCAACTTTCCTCCAAAGAACTGATTACTGGCTGCCTTTGTGGGTTTTGTACAGCACTCCGGCCGTGTGAATTAGACGTAGTTTGGTGAATGCGAAAGCTTAACCCCCCCTTCCTCCAACCATATGTGGGGAAGGAAGGAATTTATGTTGAAGTTTAGGATTGTAAAAAATACAACAGCTGTATATTTTTTCCACACATAACGTTTTTTTGGGGTTTACGTGTAATAGCAAGCATTTTGAAATAACAGAAACACAGAGCCATCTAAAGCTTTGCCCAAATGTCTGTCACGCTACGAATCCCGGTCTCATTAAACCAGCAACACATTTTAAGAGGAAACAAATAAAATAATAAATTTGTTATGTTAAGGGCTGATTTTGTCTATTTGGTGCTAGTCTGAAGGGGTTCTGGTGCTAAAAGAAGTTACTTATGAGATGGGCAACTAAACATCATGGATTTATTAAGTAATAAAGGATTACATCCACTTTACGTGTATAACTTGTTTGGCTTGGTTTATTGGCCATTCAGATTTTCACTAATAGAAATCAAGTAATTTAGAAGCCAGGCAATTTCTGCTGCATGGGTTGAGCTAAGTTGCTAAAGCAATTTTTAGATACGACTGTCTCCTATGTGCTACCTACCATTTGGCTACATCAGTACTATCTGACCTAATGTGATAAAGATAGGTGCTGCAATAATTCTGGGAGAACAGAAATATATATATATACACACACACAATGGCAGGTGCTACCAGAAATGATCGTAAGCTGGAAGAGAGGCACATGAACGCAATTTATATCTCTATTAGCTTAATTTTTTAAGTTGCCTTTAGTATTCAGACTTCTCTTTCTGGGAATTTTCTCAAAGCAACGGGAGATCCCTCAGCAATTAAATAAAAGTGCAAATATTTTAAAATTTCTAGCACTGTGGATGAGTATATGAACTAGTCAGTGACATTATTCACACACTTGAAGTTAAGCTTGTGCTTCAGTGCTTTGCTGAAAGAACCAAACGTATTTTTTTTTCCTGCTCGCTCAGCAAAGGGGTTACATTGGCGTTAACAAAAATACTTTCTGTATGAACTGGTTATTAGTCACATTCTGTCAGTCTGTCAGATTTTGCTTCCTCCTTGCCTGATGCCACGTCTACTAAATCTCCATTCACCTGTAGAGTAAGGAAAGCAGAATAAACCAGGACCTGATTTTTTTTTTTTTATAAAGTATTACTAGAAAATCTCAGTCTGAAACCAAAAATAAAAAAAACCTGATGGATTAGCAGAGATTAAAAGTACAAGAAGTTATTTTCTTCCACTGTTCAATCACATTTGAGGGTAGCTTAAATCTGCACTCACTTGTGCTTGCCATTCTTTTAAAATCTTCCGGTGAAAACTGAGATTTGATTTTCTTGACAGTAAAATGTCAGCAGCAGTAGAAGGGAGGCAGTTTCCTAGTTTTCCTAATCTCCAGTGATGGAGATTAAGATTGCAGGGCCCTTCTTTTCCTGTCCCATTCTTCGGGCTCTGTTTCAGCTTCTTGCCCTGGGATAAATGGCATCTAGATTCAGGCATATCCTGTCGTACTGCAAGCACGGCTTCCTTAGGCAGAACACGGTGCTGTGCGTACCAGCACACGGGCAGAGCCCGGGGTACTGCAGAGTGTGTAGGTCCATCCAGCCTCCTGGGTGCAGTGAGGATGCAGGCATAGGCTGTTCTCTCTGTACATCAAAAACTGAGTTTTGTTTGTATAAAGCATAGAGCCAATATCATCGCCAAACGTAACCACGATGCTGAAAATATCTCCTAATAATGATAACTTCAGGCTAATACATATCCGGGGGGGGAGGGGGGGGGAAGTGATGTTATCTTTCTTACTGACACGTACAACTTTTTAGCTTGAGATCTGCAAATTATATCACACAGTTGGTGCTCCATAGAGAGACGGCTCCTCTTTAGCAGACCAGATGGCAGGTTTAGGGCTTTTAAAGGCTGTATCCAAAACCCACCAGAGCAAACAGACCCTGTCATTTTGCATCCGGCGACCCTTTGCTGAGCACACGGAACAAAGAGCGAGATTCTGCGCTCATATAGATGCACGAAGCTGATCATTTCGGCTTTGTGAGAAGGGTTAATCTCTGGTGGCTGCATCTCGCCTGTGGGACAGGGGTGCCCACGGTGCTGCACCTTGTGGAGGTGGCTCTGGTTCCCTCCTAGCTCCCAGACCCCTGTTCCTCCCTCCTGCCTGGGCAAGGGGCAAAGCAGAGCAATCGCATTCCCACATTTCATCCTGATACGGAGTCAAGACGTAGCTGAGAAAGGCAGCGGGACTCAGGAGCTAAACGACACGCAGGGTCAGACTCCATAAACACAGTCAGTATTAAATCAGTATTATTTGCTCTCGCTGCAGTGCCTCAGGTCTCTGAGAACCTTGCTGTGCCAGGGGCTGTACAAGTCCAGAACAAACTTACCCTGATAGAGATGTTGAATAAGGACAGTATTGAACCACGACAGATTTAGAACGTAGCCTTTAAAGTTATCATTAAAAATATTTAAAAACCCTGGGCTTTTTGAGCAACACCACCCCCTTCTCCTTTAGAGGACACACCTTGTCAGGCACTAAATAAATGTTTACAGAAAGGTGTTTATGACTTAACATTAAGTAATTATTTAAGATTGAACTGTTGACAGAGCCTGAGAGCTAGCAATTCTTCTAAAAATCATCTGGGAATCTATTTCCTTTTACAACCTATGATAAAAAAGAGAACAGCTCTATCCATGTTTTAAAATAAAAGCAAAACTTCACATCAAGGGCCAACCAAAAGGATCTGTAATCCCTGAAAACCGGAACCTCTACAAACAGAGACAAAACCTCCACTTGTAGATGTTTCGGCAGGAAAAACAACATAAAAAAATCATCTCCATATGTTGCATAGATTCCTTTTTCTGTTTGCAACTCATTGTTTTAGAGGTTAGGATTTTTAACTAGCACTGTGTTTCCGTCTTTCTGTTCCCCTTGTTTATCTTTTTATCTTATGCTTCAGAAAAGTCTTAATTTTGACCCGCTGGTGGCCGGACTGAGCACCGAGCTAATATTGACTAATATTTCAAAATAAATTGCTCCCTCTAGTGAGATCGCAGCAGTACTGATGTCTAACAGATGTGACAGAAAACTGCTAGAATGTGCTTTTCGGTACAACTCGATTAAGCAGTTGTCTCATTATGGATTTGATTCTGCACTCCTTACTCAGACAAAACCCAAGATGATCTCAAGAGGAGACTTGTCTGAGCAAGGAGTGCATGATAAGGACTTCTGCATTTAAGATAATGTTATTTACAAAGGCTTATGCCTCCTACACCATTAAAACATGCCCTTAAACAACATGCCAATTAACTAGGAGACCTTTGGAGAAGAAGGCTGGCTTGCAGAATGCTAGAGCCTTTTCTATGAATAGGTTTCGTACAAACAATACTGTTATCACCATTCCCTTCGTTTATTTCAGCTCCAAGTCATTTGAAAAAACAGAAAATGCAATTAAAGGTAGACCTCACCCTAAATATGAGCCAGATGCTTTGCTGTGCAGAACATTTCGAGTAAAAAAATATTAATATGGTGTATTTTGTGGTATCTTCAAAAGGCTCCTGAGCAAAACAACAGTAGAAAGGAACAGTATTAGCATTCCTTTCAACACCTTCCACCGTGCCATCATGGTTGTATCAGAAGTATGGCATTTCCTAAGGCAACGGGTGCCCTTCGTCTTTTTGATTAACAGACCTGTTCTGGGAACACCTGGGAATAACTCCTGGAGAGGCAAGGACTGCTTCTCTGCCAGTTCATGTTAGGTACTTCCTAGTAGCATTCTCTGGCTACACAGTCACTGCCAATGCCGCGGGCACCACCTCCCTCCCTGAGCATCTGTGCCAGGTGGCCCAGGGAGGCCATCGCTCATGGATGCCCAGCCCAGGTGGCCTCCTCTCCCAGTCCACACAGATAGCAGCTTCCCAAGCGAAACCGCAAGGAGGCAAAGTGGAAAACCAGGAACTGGTGTCTCATTATCAGCTGTCCTGCTCCCTGCTGTGTGCCGTTGCCCGGGCAGGGCAGGGGCTGCTGCTGGCAGAGGGCAGGGGCCTGTGCTGCTGGAATGGCTGGAAGCAGACCTGCCCCCTGTGCCCACCAGTGGGAGCGGGGCGGGGGTCTCTCTGTGAGGTGACCACCCGGCATGACTGACACAGAGCTGTGGAGCGAGGCTGGCTGCCACAGAGTGATTTCATTAGCAGCACAGCCTGATTTCATTAGCAGGATGATTGGATTAGAGTTCGATGAGTGGTTGTAATGAGAGCAGCCCTGGCCATGCGCTCCTGCCCTCCCTCACGCAGCAACAGTGTGGGAGACCCAACCTGCCGAAGGTCTGGGTGTTGACCAACCTTGCACAGGGGGACGGGCACTGCAGGACACAGAGCATGGCAGCAGGGCCTTTATTTCGCCCTCCTGCAGCCCTGCCTGCTACACAGAGAAGACGATCATTGAGTCCAACCTATGGCCCAACACCTACACCTACTCCTACTTGTCAACTACACCATGGCACTAAGAGCCTCAGCCAATCTCTCCTTAAACACCTCCAGGGACGGTGACTCCACCACCTCCCTGGGCAGTGCATTCCAATGGTCAATCACACTCTCAGTGAAGAACTTCTTCCTAATGTCAAGCCTAAACCTCCACTGGC
>VWPV01015052.1:23712-39502 GCA_013389885.1 Geococcyx californianus
CTTGTTAAACCTCATGCTATTGGAGTCAGCCCATCTCCAGCCTGTCAAGGTCCCTCTGTAGGGCCCTCCTACCCTCCAGCAGATCGACACTTCCTCCCAGCTTGGTGTCATCTGCAAACTTGCTGATGAAGCACTCGATCCCCTCATCCAGATCATCAATGAAGATATTGAACAGGACCGGGCCCAACACAGATCCCTGAGGGACGCCACTAGTGACCGGCCGCCAGCTGGATGGGACACCATTCACTACCACCCTTTGGGCTTTGTCATCCAACCAATTCCTAACCCAGCACAGAACATTCCCATCCAAGCCACTGGCTGCCAGCTTATCCAGTGATGGCCTCAAGATGGTCAGAGATGTGTTGTGCTTGGAGGAGCCATCCCTCCCTCTGGCTGGGCTCATCCCTGAACACTGCTGCCAATCCCCCATTGCAGCAAGGAGGCGACTGGGCTGTGGGTGCCCTGCTGGGGAGAGCCCGCTACATGGAGAAGACACAGACACTTGGCTGTTGACCGTGCCGGGGAGAGCCAGGAAGGGGAGCTGAGGCAGTGATGTCTCTGGGGGTTGTGAGGGGACCTCACTGCCTGATGGCTGGCATGAGGTGAAGCTGGAGCTGCCGTGGGCACTAGTGGGCACAGGAGCAGGAGGCTGCCTTGCTGCGGGCACCAGGCTCAGCTGTCGCCTGAAGCCCAGAGGCAGAGCCAAGCCTCCACCTGGGCTCACAGGGAGAGGCTTTTTAATATAAAAGAGAAAAATGGTGGCTCAACTGCTGTGAGAGGAGTGTCTGGGAGAGGCCTCAGCCCCCTCAGACTGTGTAAAATCAAGACCACCCCACCAGACGAAGCAGGTGTGAGGGGAGGCAGGAGACACGCCTGAGTGCAGGGGCTTTGCTCCAAGATCTCGTTTCTCTCAGGGCACTCCTGGGTGCAAGTCTTTGTTCACCACAGCCCCTGGAAAGTCAGCAGGGCAAGAGAGGCCCATTCCTCTGGCCGCTTCTCCTCGTGACCTGCCTGCCTAGCTGCCTGAGGTAGAAGTGCTGCACCACCTGCCGCCTGCCATCTTCCTGGTGTTGAGGGGACAAGTGCACAAAGCCTGGCTGCAATCTGGCCTGGGCCGCTGTTGCCTGGCCTCTTGCTGTCCAGCCTCTCTTTTCAATACTGTGAAAGTGTTACAGAATCACTGAGGCTACAGACACTGCTGTGACCACCAGTCTGAGTCTGCTTTCTGTAGGCAAAGCTTGACTGGCTGGAGTTCTTTGGAGATTTGAGCAGACCCATGTGTGCGGGAGAGCAGCCATGATGGGCAGTGGTGAATGTTTCATCCTGTAGAGGAAGTAATGACTTACAGACAGGTGCTAGGTTTTCTTGAACAAGCATTTCCTAACTTCTATTCATCGAGGAATAAAAGAGCATAAGACTTCTGAAAGCAATGGATTTTAAAAAAAACCAAACACAAGCCTGTTTTGGAAATGTTTTGGCTGTGTTGTGGGCTACTGGCAGGCATTTGGAGAACATTTCTTCTAGGGAGTAAGGGACTCCAGCACCGACCCTGCCATCCCCTGCCATATCTCCAGCAGCAAGGGCTCGTTCCTGAGTCCTGCCGTGGCCCCTCAGCCTTTTGTTGAGTGCAGTGAGTTGTCTGACATAACCATGGACAGACGCGTGTTTCCACAGACAGTCCCTCAAAGCACAAGTATGTGTGTATGTGTTCGTAAAGAAAGTCAAGTTTGCACACAGTGTTAATATCTATTAAATGCCTCGGTCGCTACAGGGGAAAAAAGCTAACAAATACCTGGCTCAGGATGATGTAAAGTCCAAGTGCTGGGTTCTGCACTTTGGACACAACAACCCCATGCAGAGCTCTGGGCTGGGGACAGAGTGGCTGGAGAGCAGTCAGGCAGAAAGGGACTTGGGAGTGCTGGTGGACAGGAAACTCAACATGAGCCAGCAGTGTGCCCAAGGGGCCAAGAGGGCCAATGGTATCTTGGCCTGCATCAGGAACAGCGTGACCAGCAGGAGTAGAGAGGTCATCATCCCCTTATACTCGGCACTGGTCANGGAATGCTCTGCCCGGAGAGGTGGTGGAGTCACCGTCCCTGGAGGTGTTTAAGGAGAGATTGGCTGAGGCTCTTATTGCCATGGTGTAGTTGACAAGTAGGAGTAGGTGTAGGTGTTGGGTCATAGGGACTCAATGATCTCAAAGGTCTTTTCCAACCTTATGATACTGTGAATAAAGGAATTTATGGGCATTTATGATTGCTGCAAATTACACATGCCTGATTTTGCTAGGAAGCTTTTTTAAGGTTGCAAACGACTGCTTGAGGTAAAATAGCCATTGAACCAGAGTCCAGTGCACCTGCTCTGTACAGATGTTTGTGCAAGCTTGTCTTGACTGTCTCAAATTCTGAATGTTTGGCTGTTTTTTGAAACAAAACTTGCATTTTCAGAAATTTCTGATGCTTAAATGTGATCTTCAAAAGTGATACAGAAGCTTATTTTATGGCTTGGGTGTTTTGGGTCTTTTTTCATTCCTACAAATTTTAGTCTTAGTGATTGCCATTTGTTCTAGGTTAAGTTACTTGGAAGCACCTGTCATGTTCTGGTGATGTTCATAACATCTCTAGGGCAACTTTGGGTGTTTTTAAAGATGTATCACAGATGCTTAAGGCAGAGTTTCCATAAGCATGCACACACACTGCGTTAAAGCTGGTGTCATTAAATGCAATGACTACCAATTGTCACTAGAGGCTGCTCTTAATACACCGTGGAGAATTGAAAATAAGGAAGACGTTGACTGCGTGTCCTCCAGCTCCTATAAAAGAGATTTTTATCCTTTTTTTTTTTTTTTTTTTTTTTTTTAATGAGGGAGGTGGGGGGAGAGAAATTGCATCACTATGATTCATCTGCATGGTTATCCTATTTATTTCCATTGCTAAATCTTTTGTTTAACAATAAAATCTTTCTAGCTATTACAACTCTGTGAGTTGAGGCAAACCACATTTCCCAGACCACCAATATTCATTTTTTTCTAGTGCACATAGAAAATAGATCAAAATTTTTGAGTTGCATTTTAAGAAGTATTTGAGCAATAGCTCCTAATTATAACAGAAAATTTATGTTTTACTTTAATATATGCCTTTGGAGTAATAAATTTCCCATAGTAAAATTTAATGATACTTCACTAATATGTTTTTGAATGCTTGCTGTTTTCTGTCCTTCATCTTCCTCATCTGATTTGCCCTGGCTGGATTTCATTCATCTCTTGTGTAAGGAGTCCTAGCTAAAATAACAAAAATCCCTTTAATATTTTGCAAAGAACTCTTAAATATTTTCTGCAGAATTGTTAATATCTAAACCAAGTGTGTTTAAACAAACAAAACACAGGCTGTTTTTGTCACTAGGACATGAATGTCAACCTGCTTTGACAACTTAACTGCCTCTCTCTTCCCTTGTCCTGTACATTTTTTTCCATGTTCATTTGGACAACCCAGAAAGTACACCAAAAATGTCTTTTTCGTAAGTAAACCCACCTATCCACGAGGTCAGAATAAGTAGTTTGTTTTGGTCAAGTTCTTTCAAAAGGCAAAGACGACCAAACATTTCTTGCCCTGCTCTGCTCCCTTCTCTTCACGCGCCTGCAGACACGAGGAGAGGATGCGGGGTGAGGTTTGGCAGGGGTGGGAAGAGGAGCAGAAGGTGCTGTATTGGCCTGTAAATGTAGCACCGTGCTCTCACGAACAACGTCCTTCATCTTAGCCCTGACGTTTTTGATGAGGCCACTCAAGCGCCAACCAAGACGTGCTGTTTGGCTGCGTACCTGGTTTCCCCCTCCTGCCACGCGTTCATAGCCATAGCTGACCATCGCCTTGGTCATGTTTCAGTGCTAATTACACGTCGTTTGCTCTGCCGGCTGTTTCATTTTTGCAATGCACAGTGACCAACTCAATGTTCATTAAAACCAGTCCCTGCTTGCATCAGCCTTTCTCAAATTGCGCAATTACGTGATTCTGTCTCGTGGCTAAGGCGATACCTGAGGGTGCAGTTAGCTCTGGTTCACCTCCTACTTTGCAGTGGTTCACTTTTGTGCCTGGAGCTTGTCTTTCCCCTGTTGCAGTCTGGCCTGACAGCTCAGCAGCTTGTATGTGAAGCCAACAGTCATATTATTTCAGGGCATCTGTTGGGGTAGCATATATTTTTTGTTTGTTTCTTTTTATCCTGAACTAAGGAGGGCAGTGAGTCTGTGCAGCTTGAATGAAGCTTTGTTTTCTCCTAAGGAAATGAAAAGCTGAAATCTTGTCTCGCCTGACACAGAAATGTTCCCTTTCACAGGACTGAGCCTTTTAGTTTGGAGTCCTTGAGGTGGTGAAGGAAAAGAAAGGCTGCATTTACAAGAGCACTGGAAGAGAGGAACGCCCCTTATGTGCAGCGGTTGGAGACCTTGGGAGGGAGGTGGAAGACTTGGTGAGTTTTTGTTTCTACTGGAGAGAATTTTAAACCACATGTCTATCCTTTCAGGCTGTTGCTCAAACCACAGCACTATGGAATGATCCTTCTCTACATTTTTAATTAGTTAGGGCCTATCAAAGCTGATCTGAGCTTATTAGCAACCTCTGTTGAAGACACCCACCTTTACTTAAAGTAATAATAAGATTTAAAGGTCTGGTAATCCTGCGTTCTCAGGTGCTCACGTGAAGCACCAAACTAGAAGGTTACTAATTTGCTTTTGAGCCTTGCTGTTATTCAAGTACCACGGGAGAACTTGGAAGACCAGGCCTGTACAGTCCTGTGAAAGAGTTCATGTGCATTTCTGTGGAGAAGACAGGACTGAGCCTTGATCTGCTTGCTTTCTTTGCAAGTGCTCCAGCCCAAGAAAAAGGGAGGGATGATGACTTTTCATCAGTGATTTTGTAACTTTAGGTCCATAGTGTTTTCTCCAGCTGAAGCTGTTTAACAGACCTGGGTGGGCCATGGTTTTCAGTTTGCTGGCAGTGACTATTTGCTAAAATAAATGAAGTAAACCAGCTTTTGGCTGCCCACCAGACACCTGGAAAATCTACTACTCAGTCTGCCACAGCAACTCTTTCGGCTCATGAGAACCTGACCTGCAGCTTAACACCTTTTTACCATAACATAGTGTAGTTGCTGTGGATAATACCTATGTTGACTGCCCTATGCAGAGCATACTGCAGTTGTTTGTTCTCAGGCTTCCTCTTTGAAAGACAGAAAAAATACCCCTGAGTTACAGAGCTGAAACAGGTACGAGTTCTGTAGGTCTGTGGTATGCAGCTCCTGGCTGGAACCTTCACCCATTTGTGGTGTGTGAGTGCATTCGACAGGAGGTAACACAGAATAAGAACTCTGGAAAGCCAGAACCTCGGGATCTGTGCTTGGCCTTGCACTCCTTGAAGGGAACCATATCAGTGACCAGTCTCTTGTTCACTGCAAACAGTTTAAAAAGATCAGAAGTGCTGGCAAGGATGTTTAGAGGATACTTGGCCGTTTCATCCATCTCTAAAGGAAAGCTAACAGTAATAGTCTGAGTTAAGGTGAAATTTGTGTGGTCAGTACCACATACATGATGCCTGACATAAAAAACTGTGCCTGTAGCTCTTTAACAAATTAAGAAAATCAGCTATGAGCACCTTCAATCAGCTATGAGTTGACACACATATAATGCTGCAGTGTTCAAAGCGATCCCACAGATCATTTTCTGTCAAGGATCTCTGTCATTTTTGCTTTCACGTCCTCTACTGACAAAAAATGGGTTCCTTTGAGCACCGACTTGATCTTTGGGAAGAGAGACCTGGGCCTGCCGAATAGGGTGGGTCCTCAGGCACAGTGACATTGTTATTAGCTAAAAACTGTTTCATAGACAAAGCGTTGTGGGCTGGCACACACTGACGTTTTCCAACTGAGGGTAAGAAAATGTCTATATTTGAACAGGTGTCCACTTGTACTGAAAGAAGTGATCAGTCTGAGCCTTGTCTCATTGTGACAAGTTAGAATTTGTTCTATAATCATCTGTTTGTCTCTCCCCTTCACTCTTGGTTCCCAAGCTATAGGGTTAGTCTAATTCTTTTTTGTGTCGGACCTCATGTAACTGCAATGTCTATTTCAAATTGACTTTCCGTTGGCTTGAGAATAATGACCCTGTATCGCTAGCCATCATTTTGAAGAGTTAGGCTCCAGTCCTCTCTTGTGCCTGGATCTCTTTCTTGCCCTGACTGCCTGATTCTGCAGACAACCCATAGGCACACATTCAGCTGACACAGTTGTGGATGTGAAGTTGTAACACGTCCAGGTCAACTGGTTTTTGCCAGAGCACTTGGGAAAGCAAAGGCAACCTTATTTGAGTTGCCTCCCCAACTGGATACATATACCTCTAGATGAAGTTTTAACCTGGCGTTATGGTATTGTTGCTGCTAGCAATGGATGAGGTCCTATCCTTCTGAACATGTTTACTTAATCTCTCCTGCACCCATCACAAATTAGATTTTTTGCTTTCCCTTTGGGTCCCAAAAGCTGCTGGAAGATGCCATCACCCAAAGTGATGGTAGCCAAGAAATGGCACTGGTCATTGTGGGAAGACTGGAGTGACAATTCCTAAGCATGTCCTGTTTCAACAGTGAGACGTACCATATACATGTGCTATTTTTTTTTTTGTCTGTTTGTGCGCTTTTAATGAACTTAACTGCTCTTTTAGAAACCGACTTGGTTGGGAAGTTGTAGATGCCTTGGTATTTGCATTGTTGCTATTCATTTTTTTGTTCTGTGCAGTAATACAATGTTCTCAGTTGTTTCTCTACCTGAATCATCCAGATGAAACGTTTTCATGCGCCTATCAGGTTTGGAGCCCCTTGGGGCCCAGAGGCTCAGGCTCCATGGGATGCACAGCTGTGGCTGATATGAGAGGGATTTGCAGAGCTGGTGTAAGGCAACACTGCAACAGTCACAAGTGGCCCCTCTTTAACTCCAGCACATTGCACATCGATTACTTAAAGCATTTCTCTACCTCACGGCGTGCAATAGCTTTTGCTGTGGTACTATAGGAGTAGCATAGCTTCAAAAAGCTGTGTGGCTGTAAGGGGCCAGCCAGTTCTGCACTCCCTCACTTGGCTTTATCAGTGGAAATTCCTTCCTTACTGATCGAATGACCAAGGGAAAATTATCTCTTTTTAAAACAGTTCACATTTCTTTGGATTCAGTTTCAAATTGGCATTCTTAAGCTTATCACAGACCATTTGCGAATGCACGAGTTCCTGACTGAAAGATTTAGCGTGTACCGGATTTGTTATCCATCTAGGACAAACAGTCTGAAAGAGGCACATGCCATACAGTACATTCTCCATGAGCCATATAAAGGTAGCAAGAGCACCGCATAATCTAAAGAACATTATTTAAAATTGACAGAACTTTTACCCTGCCATAAATGCTGCCTTCTTCTGGGGCTTTTGGATTTACTTCCATGCTCACCTAGCCACTTAAAATCGGTGTAGAAATCCAGCTAACCTTTCTGTAACAGCGAAAGTATCCAAGCATGAGCCAAATATCTCTATGATTCAGTGTTGCTCAGGCACAAAAGCTGCTTGTAGTCCCTTTCTAAACTGCACAAGAATTAAATGACAGGCAGCAATTGCTTGGTTCACTACTTTAAATCTCCTTCTCTCTTCTATTCATGCAGGGTCACGAGCCCAGGAGCTGCTCAGGCTTGTCCTTGGCTTCTTGCTCTCTCTTTGCCTCAGTGGTATTTTTCAGTTGTCTCTCCCTGATTGAGCTTTTTTTTTTTTCTACAACAGTGGCACACAATACTAGCAATGCGTGTCTTCAAGAGGGCACGTCTGTGTGATTTTGATGAAGGATGCTTTTCCTATCTCTTCCCAGCACTATAGCTTAAGTTTTCCTTGATGAAAGCCTACGACTGTAGCTAACAATGTTGGCGAGTCTGTTCCCAGTCAGTGGCATTAGGGGCTACACGTGGCAAGATTACATCTTAAACCTCGTATCACTCCCATAGTACTTACACCTTGTACTTTTCTGCCTACAGAAAATTGTGGCAGAAGCCTATGAATGGTTAGAGGGTCATTTTTTTCTGCCAAATTTCATAACATTTTCTCTGAAAGGGAAAATAACTGAGCTATGTTCTTGAGCATCCTCAGATGGGTGTCGCACCGTTACATGGCCAGCTGCAGTTAAAACCTTTCAATTAAAACATGGAGCACAAGCAGTGAACAGACTTTTTTCATGTGATGATCATATTTTTGTAT
The DNA here is from genome assembly GCA_013389885.1 of Geococcyx californianus. Lineage (NCBI taxonomy): Eukaryota > Metazoa > Chordata > Aves > Cuculiformes > Neomorphidae > Geococcyx > Geococcyx californianus. The sequence continues at coordinate 31,977 of VWPV01015052.1, forward strand.
AGTCACAGTATGCTGATAGTCAGTATTACAGCGCAGGGTTACCAAACCAGTTCATGACCTTGAAACCAAGAGAGCTGTTGTTTGGCTTCTGCTCCTTCAATTCACTCATCAAAACTGTAAACCCATGAAGGTGAGTTGACGCATGTCACGGTGAGCAGGCTGCTGCCCAAGGACAGCCTGTTCCCTGTGTGCTGAGCTGCTGGTAGTTTGGGCGTGGGCAGCAGCTTCACTTCCACTGTTCTCTGTGTGTGAATCTGAGAAAGAAAACACAATGGAAGAAACTACCTGGCCCTTTGCCACCGCTTTACCTTAAGAAGCAGCTGGTATCTGTAGCAGGTTGTAAGCACTGCTACTCAAAATCCTGTCATGTTTTGTTTACAGAAGGCAAATGACTGGCATTTTCCTTTGACAGAACAACTGGCTTGGTCACCAGGTTTCTCTGTGCTTGTCATAACTGTTTGGATATCTAGGGAGAGGTCAAAACCAGCCCCAGCCCTGAATCTGCTGAGGGAGCAGGGTGAAGCGTTTCCATCTGGGACCACATAAGCTTCTCTGGAGCCTTCTGTGCCAAGGCCTGGGGTAGGCAGAGTCGTTCCCCAGGAGCTCTGAACATTACAGCCATCTCCTCAGTGTCTCTGGCTTCCCCTTTGAATAGAACTGCAGGATGAAGGGAAGTGTTTTTCCATGCTGCTTTCCTCCCATCCCACTGGGGAGTGTTCTGACAGTTCTCTCCCAGGGATACAAATGGTGAGATGCTCCATGGTCCTGCTGCCAGGGCATCCAGGCAGTGACTGACCCTAGGTGGTTCCCTTCTGCTGTGCCTTTCCACCTGGGAGACCAGAGAGAAGGCAAGGAGGACGCTGCTGATGCTCATGTCTGCTGCCTGCACAGTATCAGGACACAATACATGGAAACCTGGGGGCTCCAAAACACCTCAGATCCCAGCTTGGGAGAGGCAAAGTAGCAGCCCCACTGCCTTCTCCAGCATCATAGCGGCAGAGGGACTTGGGAACAAGAGCAATTTCTTTGTCACCTGTACTTCTGCAGAAGAACGAATTGCAGCGGTGGGACTCATCTGCCTCCTCTACCTGAATTTGCCATTTTTTTCGTATTTTCTCAGAGATTTTGCCCCCTCAAAAGTCACTAATGTTATATGAACACTACGTAGCAGCTGGTTTTCTGGATGCCAGAGTGTTTTACCGCTTTATTAGAAAGAGACTGAGATTTCCAGTAAGATTTCTAAATTTTATTTTTCCCTAAGAAAAGAGAAAGCAAGTAAATAGGTCTTTTTTTTTGCCGTAACGGCTGCCTCAAGTTCTTCTTTTGAGAAGATTTAGAAATAAGACAAAAATAACCAAGACAACCCCTACCCCAAGCTACAGAATCCCAACTAATAACATTGAAAAAGAAGATGATAGTATCGATCCCTTGAGTACCGGTAGTTAAACTTCAGTAATCAATGGAGAGAGAAGTTTAACTGGCTTTTCTGTAGTAGCAGAAAGCAAAGCTAAATCCCAAATGTAGAATTTTTACAACTATAAATATAGGAGATGATTTTCAGACAACATTAAAATTACTGCTTAATTCCCTTTCCTTTAGGAGAAAGCTCCTATGAGGTGCACTTGGAAAGGAATCCCTGAGTGTAGTAGATACACTTCCATGCCCAACATGAAGTAGCTTTTCAGAGTGGTAAGCGGGAGGAGTGAGACCAGCTTGATCAGCAAGGAACCCAGTTCTGCCATCATTTCTGCTTTTTGCAGCTTTAAACATTTGTCCTGTTCGTTCAATCAAATTAATCTCAAAATATAAAGCTATTTCTGCACACAAGTACTGGCAGGATCTGGGATCAGCAATTACACAAACATTGCTCCGGCAGTGGTGTCCTGAGTGCTTAGAGACAAACTATTAGGCCTTGGTCCTCTAAGGTACCTAGGTGAGAAATCCACGTTGCTAAATATCTCTGATGGTCTGAGAGCCCAGAATGAGTGCCTGGTATTTTTAGCAAAGTAAGAATTTAAGAGGGCAGCTGTCCTAGCCACGCTAGTATTTCCTCCTTGTTTGCTTTTAGCCATTCAATGTTGTTCTTCACCTGCTCAACTGACTGACTCCTGGGCGATTCTCCTGCCCCGGCGTTAGGATATTTCTCAAAGAAATTTTCCATCTGGAAAAGAGAGAGAAATACGGTTTACGTGAAGCAAATAATGTTCCGATTGGGCAAGTGGATTTTACAGGGACTTGCTCAAGGGCAGTTTTGTCTGGGAGAGGTATCTAAGCTCAGGCCAGTAGCACTGGGATAGTTTTATAGTAGCTTGTACTGCTTTACACATTTAGATGATAAAAAAGTCATTTTTCCTGGCCAGTTGATTGTTAAATACATTGATTTAAACCCAAGAGAGGTGCTGCCACCATACCTGCCAAAGCTGGAGCTCAGTGTTGAAGTTTTGACTAATAGTTACTATTCGGCCAAGGTTTCTGTCATTGATAGTGAATCTAGAAAAAAAATTCAATAAATTATGTTTTATGAAAAACCATTAAAAAGGAAAAGGCTCAAGTAATTATCTGAAGTTTAAATTTCTAACTGTGCTGTAATAAAACTGATGCGCTCAGATTTCAGCGTTTTGGAAATATTTTAAATATAGTTCTCCTATACAAAATCTTTTCTGATCTCAAATATGTTTATTAACGGAGTGATCCTCCAGAAGGAGGCTTTGTTTTATGAACAACTTATTGTCTCATGCTGAAGATTAGGTGTTCTGCTGCTCAGCAACCTAAATGCTGTCCAGTACTCAGCTGCAGGCTTGCAGATGTGCTGTGCTTCTGTGCCCTCACCGATCACGTTAGAAAGGAGGGAGAAGTCGCTCAAATAGGGAGCAGCAAAGCTAAAAGGTTTGCTACTACTTCCAGTGCTCCTCTGTAGGTCTGCTCCTTGCTATCACCACTAGGAGGGATTAAAAAACCCTCTATACACTGTCTTCATGTTATGAAATCAATAAAAGACTGGAGACATGACTGACTGATTTCCATGCAATAACCAGAGTTCTCTGGCCTTGTTAGAGCTTTCTATACATTTTAATCCCCATTTATTGATAGTGATCATTTAGGGCAAGAGTGGTTTTCCAGTTAGCAACAAAGTATTTCTCACAGCAGATGGATGTAATTACATTGAATACGCTTTCAGCTATGCGAAGGTCAGTGATTACAGCTGCAAAATGAAAATATAGCAAAGCATGGCGTATAACATGATATACAAATGGATGTACACCTAAAGTTCCCAATGAGTTTATCAGCATACCTGTCAACTAATTGCTGCCAATTCAGTCGTATCCAGTCCCAAGCCATTGTTTTCCCATAGGTGTTATATGAGATATATCTCAGGACAGTGAACACATCTTGGCTTTTGATGAGGCTGGTGTCAGAAACAGATTTCAGGTACCTAAGGCAAATGTCATAAGAAACAATGAAAGACTTCCATGAAAGATCAGGGAAAGCAAATAAGTTAACATTTTGGTGTAGACTTAGATGATGATGATGATGATAAATAACGCAATGCTAATATCTGTATTTCTTAAGTATTTGCCACCACAGTCAACATCTCATTTCAAAGCACGGATGTTGTTTTTGTCTACAGCGTTTTGAAGGTGAAATACACCAATCTAAAACACAAGTATCTGTTGACGACTTTGTCAAGAGATAATTGTACTGAAAGGAGTCTAAGCAGTTAGGCATCTCTTTAGAAGGGTTTAGAAGGGCATCTCTTTAGTAGGGTTTATGTCTCTAAGTTACTTGAAAATAGCCCAGACCCATGATTAGTCAAGTAGTGAAAACAAGATTGGATCAGTCAGTAGGTCAGCCTGTTTGGGTGGCCAAGTACCCAAAAAATAGCAGCTCAAGCTATTAAGATCTTATAGGGACCATTAGTACACACACAGGTGGCTTGCTAAGGCTGAAATCTGTGCTGTTTCTTCTGAAACTCTTTTCCACACAAAATTAAAATTCATTTGGGCATCGCATGCCTGCAAGGGCTGCATTATGGTTCCAGTTACGGCACAAATGGTTTTGACTGACAGACTGGAGGGATCCCTCAGCTTGCACGTTTGCAGGGATGTGGGTAGCGTGGTCATGGCTTCACAAGAGCAGCTGCAGAAAAACACCCTTAAGCTGTTGTTTGCTGGGATTAAAGATTGTCTTCTTTTTTCCCTTATGTAATTAACAATTTTCTCAATCTGTTTGCTCTTTCCCCTTTCCTTGTTATTTTAATAGCAAATTAAGTGACAAGTTCTCCCTGCTTTAGGGGTGATTTGGTATTTTCTGCAAGTGTAGGCCAACCTAGGTAATTAATTAATGTGCTAAGCATGTCAGAAATTGGTTATTGAAATGCTTTGGATTATGGTTGTTGTGGTCACAAGAATTTAGGAACACAGCTGCCTCCTACCATTATTTTAATTACTCTAACTCTTATATTTACTCTTGCTGAACCTCCTATAGTTCCTTGTTTCATCTTGTTTAAATTTGGAACTCTTCCAGGCAAAGACTGTTCCATCTTATAATATCGAGACAGGGCTCCAACAACGTGATGAGTAGCCCTGGTGAAGATGTTTGCCTGAATCTCCGCTTCATGATACAATTACGTGCAAAGGTATCAGAAAGCTTGAAGGGGCTGGGGTGTCTATGCAGGGGTGACAGTGTGGGGAGATGCTCGCTCAGTCTGACAGCTGGACCAGCCTGGGGCAGTATCCAGACTCCCCACCACCGCCAGGGCAGGGTGAATCCATCATTTCTGGTTCCAGCTCAAGTATCTCTACACAGCACTTGAGGGAGTGCTGTGACTTCACACTGGTGCTTTCATAGGGCTGTTAATAAAAATTGCTCAAGGTTGGTTGCCTAATTTTGGCTAGTTAGAAGGTAGGCTTCCAGTCTAAGAAAACTCCCTCAGCAGCCAATGGAGGGTGACTAGCAACACACAAAAGTAATTCTTCCCATTGCTTTTAAGTCTCTTTCTTGGTCTTGACATTAACAGTGCTCTGCAAGTCCTGCCTCTCTTTACTGATTATAGAGGAAACAAGACTAAATTTCTCCTGATGCTTGACTATTAGGCAGCTAAAATTACACAGCGTAAAGGCACTCTTAGAAGAGCTGAAGGCTGTTGATTGTGTGCAGAACTCACACGTGTTCAGTATCTTTTCACTGAAGGAGTAAGTCTACTACAGTACAACCTCAGAGGACAATGTTAGGTAACCGGTCTTGAAAATGTATTGCGTTCCTCATGCTGCGGTCTGACAAAAAATCATAGGATCATAGAATCATCTGGTTGGAAAATACCCCTGAGATCATCGAGTCCAACCGCACCTGTTCCCTTACTAAACCCTGCTCCTGAGAAACACATCTACTCATTTTTTAAACCCCTCCAGGGCTGGCGACTCCACCCCCTCCCTGGGCAGCTGTGCCAATCCCTGACCACCCTTTCAGGGAAGAAATTCTTCCCAATGTCCAGTCTAAACCTCCCCTGGCACAACTTGTGCCCATTCCCTCTCATCCCATCGCTGTCACATGGGAGAAGAGCCCAGCCCCCACCCCGTCACAACCTCCTTTCAGGCAGTTGCAGACAGGGATGAGGTCTTCCCTCAGCCTCCTCTTCTCTAAGTTAAACACCCCCAGGTCCCTCAGTCTCTCCTCATAGGACTTGTTCTCCAGCCCCTTCCCAGCCTCGTTCCCTTCTCTGGACGCGCTCCAGCCCCTCAATGTCCTTCTCGGAGTGAGGGGCCCAAAACTGAACCCAGCTCTCGAGGTGTGGCCTCACCAGTGCTGAGCACAGGGGCACAATCCCCTCCCTGCTCCTGCTGGCCACGCTGGGTCTGACACAGGCCAAGGTGCCATTGGCCCTCTTGGCCACCTGGGCCACTGCTGGCTCATGTTCAGCCGCTGTCAGCCAACACCACCAGGTCCTTCTCTGCCAGGCAGCTCTCCAGACACTCTTCCCCTATGCAATGGGTCTGATCTGCACGCTGGTCCCTCGGTTCCTTTCAGGAGGGAGTCCCCAGTGACTATGACCCTCCTCTTCTGTATAGAAGTTTTTTTAATTGATGGCTTCCTGTTTCTTAACCTGGGGAACGTTTTCAGGCTGTGAGAATTGTCAGCATTGGGGTTCAGCTCCACTTGCAGACCTGTATATCTGTTCTGCAAGGGAACCTGCAGGGTCAAGTTAGAAATGGGGGAGACACACCAGCTGCGACAAGCAGGATCCCGCTGCCGTTCTCCTCCATCTCCTAAATTACCGTCCTCAGTTGCTCGGATAGAGGATGGGGAGTCCTCTGATGCACAAGGCATGTCTGCCTGTGGGCGCTGAGACAGGGAGCACAGGGTGTAACTTCAGAAGTCGATCTCTCTCTCACACTCCCTGATAGTCCGCTGCCTCGCCATCTCCTCCTGAGTTCGGTTGCCATGTGGAGGAGTTCCTTTACCCAAGAAGAGCCCCCGCAGGTGACTCCGCTGCTGGCATCTGGTATCAGTGCAGGAGAGGGGGCACGTCCTGCACCTTGGTACCTGGGTGGCAACATGCACCCACTGGGGCTCAGTTTGTGAGACATCAAAGAAGCAAAGGAGAGAAGCAAGTCCAAGTGCCGGGTCCTACACTTTGGACACAACAACCCCATGCAGAGCTCTGGGCTGGGGACAGAGTGGCTGGAGAGCAGTCAGGCGGAAAGGGACTTGGGAGTGCTGGTGGACAGGAAACTCAACATGAGCCAGCAGTGTGCCCAAGGGGCCAAGAAGGCCAATGGTATCTTGGTCTGCATCAGGAACAGCGTGGCCAGCAGGAGTAGAGAGGTCATCATCCCCTTATACTCGGCACTGGTCAGGCCGCACCTTGAGTACTGTGTCCAGTTCTGGGCCCTCAGTTTAGGAAAGATATTGAGATGTTAGAGGGTGTTCAGAGGAGAGCAACAAGGATGGTGATCTCAAAGGTCTCTTCCAACCTTACAATACTGTGATACTGTGATACTGTGATACTGTGATACTGTGATACTGTGAGAGGAGAGGGCGGTGAGGAAACGGTGACCAGTTGCATCTGTAGGGAAAGAAAAATCTTTGTGTTTAGATCACCTGTCCAACAAGGTGATGTTATTCACGGATGCCAGGCCGTATAGCAGCTTTTCTTTTTCTTGAGCTAATGAAGTTTCTTGATATTTCTTGAACATGTAATTCCACGATGACTCATTGCCTGAGTTCTGCATCCCATAGCGATATACCAGAAGTCGGAGATTTGGAGGAATACTGAAATAAAGAAAAAGTATTTCAATATTCTTTTGAGATCTGTGACCAAGTCACACGCTGCGTTCTTCACCAGCCACAAAAGCTATGAGCACTCACGGTTCTCCTTGTAGCCATCGCTCGAATAGTTGAGAAGCGCTGTTCAAAGATTCTATGTCATTCATACTGCAGGCAAAGTCTAGAACAGATGTACGAAGAAGCCTTTAAAAGAGAGAGAGGAAAAGAGAAAGATTTTCCTACTGCTTAGTGTTCTTTGAACC
>VWPV01015052.1:39548-62004 GCA_013389885.1 Geococcyx californianus
GCCATGGTGTAGTTGACAAGTAGGAGTAGGTGTAGGTGTTGGGCCATAGGTTGGACTCGATGATCTCAGAGGTCTTTTCCAACCTTATGATACTGTGATACTGTGAGGTGTCAGATTTTTCTGCGCTGTACCTACTTCTTTACTGGATGCAGGACAGCCTTGACTAAACATCTGTACTGTGACTTATGGTGATGGATTATAAGAATAATCAGGCATAATTTATTCCCTCCAACTGCATAGTCCTGAATTGAGAATCCAGGTAAATCAGAGATCTGTACTAATGTTTTTTCAGCACTTTTTTCAAGAGTTCAGTAACAAAAAATAAATAGTGATAGCTCAGTAACACTGAAAATCACTTGGAGTTCAATATTAGTGATGCTGCATATCCTAAACTCTCAGAACCAGTGGTCCCATGCAAGATTTTCTTTTTTTTTGCTTCATCACCTGAAGCTGGGGATAGAGATTTGTATCATCTTCAAGCATGTCTACAAGGTAAGTCACAGCTGATATAAGTCTGTGCCAAGGTAAATAATCTCTTTCATTTTTTAGGTATTTTGTGAGCTCCAGGGGAACAAAGTAATTCACGAGTCCAGCTCTGTGGAAGAAGAAAACATAACTCCTGTTATTTTAATGAATTTGAAGAACTTGCTTCTTTAAAGATATTAGAACACTATTTATTTAGAAGGTCTGAAATAATAAATTTTGTGAGGCAGAAAATAGTTTGGAATGTAACTTGGGAGGTGCTTTCCAAAGAGACCACTGAGGATTACGGTCGGCCAATGCCTAAACTGCAGGAGCTCTCACTGTCATTAGGAGGCTGCTCACGTTGAACGGAATGGGAGATTTCTCCTGACTGCACAGGTACTGCAAGTTGCCGATGCGTACTTGAATTTGCCCCTTCTGCAGGGCAGTGTAAGACTTACAACAAATTCAGAAATTTGCTTTCAACCACTGAAGTTGAGTCAATTCTAAGTCATAGGCAACGGAAAGTGAAAAACTTGGGTTGGAGTCTCTGCAGGGAATTAGTTTACCTTGCTAAAGAAAAGGCATCATCCAAAATCCCTGCACGATCCGCAGCTGAAAAAGTCTGTGTGAAAAGAGAGAATAGTGATCAAGAATATGCAGATTATTTGCAGAAAAACCAGCTCCTGCAATCCTCTAGAAGTGACCTACCAGAGTGGTTAACGGTATGACACTCACTGTGTGGTTGCTGACCAGCAGACTGCTTAAGTTGGCCCAGTTCTGACTATCATAATTCACTCGGTAGAATCCAATGTGGTCTGGATTAACAGTCGCGGAAGTATTAGGAGTCGATGTTATTACAATGCCTGCAAACCAAACCAACAGTGATCGATCTGTGCATCTTCTATGACACAGGACTCACTGGAGATTCCTTGACTCCAAAGGTGCTATTTGGTTTGAATGGATATCAAAATAAGAGCTGAATCTTAATTTTATTTATTTATTTTATAAATGGCTGCGGGTAAAGATGAGTTATTACAGATTTTAATGAATACCAGCACTTGTCTTAGAATAGTCAATTGTGATAATCACTTGTGCCAGCGAGTTTGTTCAATTTAAAATGGAGATCATTGTGATTAGGGTAAGGGTGGTGAAAATTAGTGTCACTGGAAAAGTAAAAAATTCCAAAGAAAAAGTTCTTGCAAGTATCTTTTTTGAAAGGTTTTTCACCCTGAGAGTTTTAAAGTTCTCTTTTTTATCCTCTGTTTGTTTCACTTTTTAGTTTCTCTCAAATAACTTTTTAAGGGTTTTCTTCCCTATATTCTCTGATGCAATTCTTCTATCTATAGAGAAAGGAATTACATCCTGCCTTTGCAGGTTTGTCAAGTTGATAACCCCTTGCAGCCCACCATAATGGCATATGCAAACTGGAGAAAGAAAATTTATGTTAATCTCTGCCCTGTAGGATCGCATAAGCCTTGTTTGTTTTCTTTTCCATGAATAATAAACACAACCAGGTAAAAATAAAAATCAGAACAAACTACAAATCAAATTTTAAATAGATAACATTCAAACAAGTACAAGCAGAGAAGAGCTGACTGGGATATTTTTGAAGTTCCAACATATGATGATATTTAAAAACTCAAAAAGTCAGTAATTTTTTTCATTCCTCCCCTCCCCTTTTCCCCACATTTTTGGCCACTAGAGTGGTAGAAAGAGAAATTCAGATTTCACTCCATAATAGAACAATGATAATTGGTAGCTCTTATTCTTTAACGGAACTCAGATTGCCAGTGTCCCCTGCCACAGATACGTTCATCAGCCTCCCACGTCACCCCTTTTCTTAGGCTCAAGAAAGGACATATCTAACTTCCATCGACACATCACAATTAGGAGGATGCTTAGATCCTTCCTTGAATTGGACTGGATTTAAACACATGCTTAAGCACTTTACTGAATTGGGTCTAAATTGACGTAATGTGGATATAGGGGAACAATCAACTTACAGCAGAAATTGCTGCAAACTTCAGCATAACCAAGCTGTGTGCTGGTTTGTGGGTCTAAAAGCTGAAAAGCATGAAAGTTAATTCTGCATCTGATTTCTTGTTTTGGACATTGAAAAGCTTTATCCATTCATTACTCTTAAAAGAGCAGGGGAAGTTTACCTGTAGTATCTGATGTGTTGTAGAAAGTATAATTTGTTGAATTCCCAAGTCCCCATTTCACTGGTATATTCCATTTGTAACTGAAATTATTTACAGGGAAAGAAAATTAAGTGACATTTGAAACCAAATCCTGGAAACAAAACTCCAGTTTATTTTTTGACTTAGTTTAATGCTTACATCTTGTTTTACGAAGCCAACTGTGTGCTTACGTACATACGCGTTTGTCAAATATCTCTTGTAACAAAACACAGAGTTTTACCATTAGTAGTTGTTTATGTTGTAAAGATGTTTCTGTGTTTAGGAAACAAAATATTAGGTATCAGTCAAGTATGATTGGGGCAGTAATTGCCTGAAAAGCAAAATAAAAAGCATGATGTGTCTGAGCATGTTCATGCTTTAGAGATGGAGAACAGCAGCAGCTTGTCTTAATACTTTGTATTTGTTAGTAATTCTCAAAATGGATCTGGTCAACTGAGCAAAGGGGTGGAGTAAGATTTTTGTCCAGTGTTTGATGTTGATGTATTAGTCAAGCTAATTTTGTACTACGTTATTTGTGAGCCTGAAGTTAAGTCTGAAAGCTGTACAATTAATCTGGGGTTTTTTTGTTTGTTTTTGGAAAATTACTAAATTACTGGGATTTCTGGGAGTTTTAGGGCCATTGCATCTTTCTGAATGCAATCTTCACCTCTTGGTGCCTCTGTATGCTGGGGAGTGTAATAATTATCCGTAATCAGAGAGAGATCACGTTAATGAGTTTCCATTGTGCTATACTGTGTAACTTACTACCACAGCTCTGGAACACGCAGCCCAACTAAGCAGTATCTTCCTGTCATGTGAGATAATAATCTAGCAGGGTAAAAGGCAATTAATTTAGTAAAAGATGATTATATGGTGTCACTGTTAATGGTGATGTATCTAGGGCTTTGTGCAGACACCAGATAACCTTTGCAATGCTGACTTGAAGGAAGTGCTTAAGTATTATGAAATATTTTTTACAGAGAGGAAAACTGAAAGATCTTAAGCAACCACTCTCATATGGTCAACAGGACTTCTTTCCTTTTCCAGTCTATTTTCCTTCTTAGACAACTCTAATTTCTCCATTAATAGCTCCTGGGAGCCAAAAGTGACTGTATCTCTTGCTCTTCAGATCCTTGAATAATTCCAGCGTGTAGGTGCAGCGGCTTCAGTTCAAGGAATGTCCAGGATGAAGCTGAGACATCGAGGCCAGAAAGCAGCCATGGCACAGCCTGACCAAGGCAGTGACCTGACAGTGTGGGCAGTGGGACAGCAATGCAGCTTGTAATTATACCTGCACAGCCACCTGCATAAAACTATCAAGTCCTTCTGGGCAGTTAACTGCTACTTCGTGTTAACATATTACAGAGCATCTCAGGGAAATTTTTCTTCCATCTTAAACCCCTTGGTGACCAGCACTACAGGAAAACCTGAGTCATCTTTACCCCTCTGAATTAAGTGACTGTTCATCAACTGTCAGGAAATGCCAGAAGGAAAGCTAATGGTATCTCTCCTGCTGCCTCCAGGAAGAAACATCAGCTATTGTTTTATATTTTCTAAAGAAAAATATCTTAGCAGGTTTATATGCTTGTAGTTTTCACTGGTTCTCTCATGGAGCTTTCTACCATGGAATTCAGAGAGGTTGTTGTTTGGCCAGAAGCCCTAGTACTGTGTTTCTCCAAGAGAAAGTCCACAAAAGTTGGGGTTTTATTTTATAAAAAGAACAACAGGTCTTGTAAATGCATTTAATGAAGGGGATTTTATTTAGTTTTCCTCAGATGTTCCTGAGGTTACTTTTCCTGAGCATAAGATACAAATAACTGTGCATATTGAGGACGTGTTCCCCATGTGCTACGCTATAGCTACACATTTTCCCGGCAGCACAATTTTAAGAGGACGAGTTATTGAACTTCCATTTCTTTTAAGTGCTCCCGTGCAGGAGAGCACTCTTCTAAGCCATGTAAGACTGAAACAGGCAGGTGGCAGAGAATAAAGCACACACGTGGGCTGGAGTTTTCACCTCTTAAATCACAGTATCACACAGTATCACAGTATCGTAAGGTTGGAAGAGACCTTTGAGATCATTGAGTCCAACCTATGGCCCAACACCTACACCTACTACCTACACCTACTCCTACTTGTCAGTTACACCATGGCACTAAGTGCCTCATCCAAATTCTCTTTGAACACCTCCAGGGATGGTGACTCCACCACCTCCCCAGGCAGAGCATTCCAGTGGCCAATTACCCTCTCAGTGAAGAATTTCTTCCTAATGTCAAGCCTAAACCTCCACTGGCGAAGCTTGAGACCGTGTCCTCTCGTTCTGTCGCCGGTCACTTGAGAGAAGAACCCCCTCCTGCCTCACTACAGCCTCCCTTCAGGCAGTTGTAGAGGGCAATAAGGTCTCCCCTGAGCCTCCTCTTCTCCAGGCTAAACAACCCCAGCTCCCTCAGTCGCTCCTCACAGGGCTTGTGCTCCAGCCCCTTCCCCATCCTCGTTGCGGGGTAATTAGAATATCTTTCACTGGAATGTTAGCCAAGTTGTATTACCCCAACATTGGGGATTGGCTAAGAATATACACAATGCCAGCTCTGGTCAGTTGCTCAGTTGGCTAATGCCATCATGCATCTGAGTCATTTTTCTGTGCAGGTCCCCCCACCCACTGGTAGGGTTCATTTCCCGTCAGGTTAATCATCTATTAATTAACAAATAAGTTCCTATGCAGTGTCCCACCTGCCTTGAGTAGGGTGGATTAGTTTCTGCTGCCGTCTGCATAAGAGCCAGGGATGGCCAACTGACTACGTATCTCTCTTCTAGATGGCTAAAATTAAGCGATATATCCTGAGTTAAATAGGAAAAAAAATAGCTCTTTATAAGGCTTAATATTTATACGTGACTAGCTATTTCACAATAATTCATTTAAAAAATGTAGAGAAGACCCTGTATTGTATGTGTAGGTGACTGTGGTGTGTGATCACCATATGGGAAAAGGAATAATCTATTGTGGCATAAAATACCTGGATCATGGTATCTGATTTCTGGACAGAGATGATTTTGAGTCAGTTTTCCTTAGTCTGGCAGACTATAAGTTGCAGTGGTTCAAAAGATGACTTGCAATCATCTGAGCTGCCTATGCATGGGAATAAGATCTTCGGAGCGAAGCTGCCTAATTTTGCTCTGCTGTGTTTAGGAAAGAAACCCTGAGACAAAAGGCTGATGCTGTCCTAAATTTGAAATATTTGTACTTAATGTCCCGCTGGTTTCTTTTTGAAAACAAGTGCTGAGAGTATGTTTATCAGGAATGGGTATAACACTGTCTACGTGCACGTGACTTAAAGAGAGTATTTGTATATTTCTACCAGGTTTGGCTAGACATTTACAGCTGGAACTTACCCAAGATCAGAAGGAGGATAAGAAGCATTTGCCTTGGGATCCAAGAGAAAACGTTTCTGCGTGAATACTGAATTATTTCCCATCTCCAAAACAGGGTAGCCCATCTGCCTAGTCCATGTGTCCATGACTTCCTTCACAGGTTTATTACTTGCCTACGAACAATGGGAGAAGGTTGCAGTGAAAAATTTAGTCCAAACAAGAAAAACCCCAAATGTTTCTGATATTGAGGGGAAGAAAAGCAGAAAGGGGCAGAGGAAAGAGGTTCAACAATGGAGTTTTGAGCCATTAAATCCTTTTATGCTGATTATTGAAAGATGGAAGGAGGTGGAAACTTGAACTTGGACAATGGTGGGAGGTGGTGGAGTCACCGTCCCTGGAGGTGTTTAAGGAGAGATTGGATGAGGCTCTTAGTGCCATGGTGTAGTTGACAAGTAGGAGTAGGTGTAGGTGTTGGGTCATAGGTTGGACTCGATGATCTCAAAGGTCTTTTCCAACCTTATGATACTGTGATACTGTGATACTGTGAAATGGGAAGTATGTTGAGCAGGAGACTGGACAGTAACATGGACGAGAAATACTAAGGAACTTTTGAGGCCCCTTGTATGATCTAAGATTACTCCATTTTTTTCTGAGGAAATAACCAAACTGGACATAAGGGATACAAAGGGACTTTTCAAAGCCAGAAATCTCCTTGCAACGTGCCCTGTTTTGAGTGTGAAGGAGTAGCCAGTATGAACCATCAGCAGCTGCAGTAATGTAAAATTTGATCCTTTATGTGGACTGTGAACTTCTGTCCTGGAGACTGGAGCTGAAGAAAGCTGCCACTGGCTCCCCAGGCTGCTACTTGTGAGAGAAAGAAGCTAGGATCACTGTTTCATTCTTCAGACAAGGTAGATTTATGTGAAGGTGCAGAGCATCAGAGAGAGAGCAAGAGGAAGTCCGGGACCATGGAGAAGATGGAAACTTGAAAGGAGACACAAAAGCCTAACTTGGGCTGTGTGTCTGCAGTGGTGGAAGACAAGGAAATATCGGATGAAGGAAGTGGTAGTATGCAAGTGTAATGAGACAGGTGGAAAGAAAACAGCCCAGCCTTAGGGAAAAGGAAAGATCAGAAAGTGGTGACAACAGAGAATGGCCCAACTGGGACTCAGAAGCAAGAGATGGAGATAAGCATCAAAATTCCTGTTGAGAGCTTTCAAATAGCTGAATCTGCTCAGAGAGAAGCGAGAATATGGGGTGCACGTGTGGTGGATGAGGAGTGTTTTCACCCATGAAATGAGTCTGAGTTGCGAGAGGAATGTTTCTGTAGAAGGCTGATTTCTTATTCCACTCCCACAGTCTTGTGCCAAAAAAATGTAGAAATACTATCTACTTGCTAGGAATTAGATGTGTTGGAATATACTGGGAGGCTGCCTAACGTGATCCCTCATTGATGGGGGAGCTACAGAATATAAAAACTTCGGGTAACTGAAATGAGTGGGTGAGATAGGAAACCTTTATTCGCATTGGTTTCAGTTGCCGAAAAACATACCTCTTCTAGAGCTTCCCAAAATTGTTCTGTCTTGGCATTCTGGAAATGGTGTTTCTTCAAATATATCTAGGGAGAGGGAGAAGACTGTGAAAATACTACCAGGTCTTTCTCTCTTTTTTTTCTTTTTGCCTATGAAAACAATACACATATTTGATTGTGCAGAAATACAAGAGAGTACAGACAGTACAGATCACTTGTACAGAACATTTATCCATGGGCGATAGTATTGTGAGTAGGAGATTAAATGGATCAAAATTCAGCAGCTGCTGGAGTTACTTTGCTTTCCAATGCATCCTATAATGCTAAAAATCAGCATTTCCCAGTATGGCTCATCAGTATGAAATAAACTTGTATTTGAAGAGTTCTTTGCATACCCTGTTGCAGATTTCTGTCCGTGTAAGAGGTCGTTCAGAAGGAGGAAGCTGTTTCGGGACATTTCACTAGCTGTGGAGTCAGAGTGGAAGTAGGAAAGTCTAGTCACCTCCAAGTTGTGGTGTTCAGCTAGACGTTTGTACCTCCTAAACACTCCTGACCTATGATTTACCTGTCTGCTTAACGAGTGCTTTCTTACCCTGTTACCTGGATCCTGCTGATGTTTAGTCAGTAGATGGTGCTGTTTGTTTCACTGTAAGCCACAGCTACCTACTTTAATGTTCTTCAAGGCTCTGAGTAGAAGGGAATTATTGATCTCTTTTGGACAAGGTGGCTGTGTTTTCCCATCTTAGGGAACTGTCCAATAGAATGTATGAAAGGAAAAATAAAGGAAAATATAATTATCTTGTAGGAGCCCATAAATATGCTCTCGGGGAGGAAGGGAGGTAAGGGTGGATGTGGTGAATCTGTGCTGTAACTCTTCAGAAACGACATTTGTCAGTTCAGAGGAAAGCGCTGATAACCTTCCTCTTTCTAGGAGGATTTCTTTTTCCATTTGCTTGCTTTCTATAACTTTGTAGCTTCACATCTTTTTCTCCATGAGAAAGGACTGTGAACTGTGCAATATCTCCCTTTTCCACTCCCTAGCACCTACCTTGGCTCTCTAGTGCTGGGAGCCCCTTGCATCAGGGCCCGGATGAGCTTATGCCTGTGAGAGTGTCCATGCAGAGTGTGCTTGGGTGGGCTGGAAAATCGTGGCTGTGTGGAGCTCTAGACGTGCTTTACAGCTGACCAAGTGGATCCCAGCTGGCAACAGGATAACAATGGGGTGGAGGAGGTTTGTCCTCTAAATACGGTCATGAATTTATGTCCTCACTGCAGGCTATCAAATCTTAATGCAGTTCACATTCCTGCTTCTACAGGAGCACGGGACTTCTTCCCCTTGACATTGTCCACTCAATACTGAAATGCATTAAATACTTTTCCTGCTAATATCAGGATCTCTGATATTCACCTTTTGAATAACAGCTTTGCTACTGTCACAGGGGGACAGGCTGCATTTCTGGCATGTTTTGGTGCTATCCTTACCTGACAGCCATTCTGGAAGAGTTCTGGTGTAATCCAGTCTTGAATCATTCTGAGGATGGATGCACCCTGAGGACAAAGGGAAAGGGGAGAAGGTCATTCCATGCTGCTCTAACACTGGATTCACCTAAAAAAGCGACCTGTGAATGAATATTTTATAAGGTAAAACCAGAAACAATCCATCTGACTAAGGAAGTGGTTTTTTTCTAATTCATTTGTGGCATGGCATGGCATGCCTGCCTGCTGGAGCTTGATTCTGGATGTGAGAGTGTGTCTCCTGCTGTGATCAGATGTGCACTTCTGAGTTCAGCTGTGCCAGCGGAAGGACTTTCAAGCCCTGCTGCCGGGACCTACTGTCCTGTCACTTCACCAGTTTGTGAACAAGGCTCTGTTTCATTTTGAACAGGAGTGAGGTGAGGGCAGCTGGGGATCTAGCCCGGTCTAGCAGCACAGCCTTACAGAGGAAGTGACTTTGGCTGAATGCCCAACAGGTAGGGAACTCCTAAAAGGCTTCAAGTCTGGGGCTTTATGCGCTGAGGGTGCCATCTCAAGATTCAGAGTGAGCTTTGCTGAGAACTAGTTTCAGAGCTTCGGCCTCTGAAGCAGGGTAGAATTGGTGTCAGAGAAGTTGGTTACTTGGGTGTCACAGCCAAAGAAAACCCCAGTTAGGTCCTTGAAAGAAGAAAGAAACACAGAAGACACAAGAGAGAGAAGCAGCAGAGTCACATGGAACAAAGAACAGTGTTGAGACAAAGTGATGAAAAACAAAAGCAATGCAAACACAACCTAAAGCACAGAATATGATCTTAGGATTAGCGTGTTTTCATTTTCTGAACTAAATCAAAGGGCGGCTGAAAGCCTATTGCTATGAATGATTTAAAAATCCAGTTGTCCCATAAAACCAGAATGTTATCTGAAATCTCTGTAAATCCTGCCTTCCTTGTTTGTGTCTCTGAGAATAACTTGGCTGCACAAGTCACGACAGAAGGACTGTTACAACAGATACGCTTCAAACTGCTCACCAGACTATTCGTCCAGAGTCAAGGTGGTCAACAGATGACTCTTTTCTGATAAAGTAATTCAATATATTTGCCATGAGTTATGTTAAAAAGTGATGCAGAGAAATTCAGAACAGATATCCATTAGTGGTAATCATAACGCTGCTTATGATTAATGGTGATCATAAGGCCACAGGTATGCACTGGGCTATCTCAGTGCCTCAGCTTTCTCTGTCAGCCACTTCTCATCTGGTATCATCTCTCCCATTTATATTAGAAGTCAGAGTAGAAATACACACTTGCATAGGCACTTTGAGGGCGGTGGGGGTTTCTTTTGCTTTAAATTGCAGTGTACAGTTAGCCCTTTGCATCTTCTACTACTGTTTTTCAGTCTCTTCCTCCTGTTCCTCTCCCTCCTCTCTAGTCCACGATAGAGCGCGTTCAAGGGAAAACTCATGCTGACAGAATGACCAGAGTTTTCCTGACTTCCTTTAACTGTCTGCGGAGGTTTAAAAGAGCAATCTTGATTTGAACAGCTGACTTTGTCTGATAGGGATATGAGGGAGCCTTTCATCAGCACCCACGTAACTCTTCATAGCGAGTTGTAGGAATTACCAAGTAGATGACAAGATTGTATGTGGCAGAAATGTGGAATGTTTAATCCTAAGCTTCTTTAGCTGGGGGATTCTGAACGCATGGCGATCCAAGAGCAAATTTCCAGCAGAAACTAAATAAGTATCTGTTTCTTTGAAAAGGTAATCAATGTTTGAACTCCAAAGACAAAAAAATCTCATTGTTACTTTATACAATCTTTGACAGGGAGAGAGGGGCTTAAACCGGAAAAGAGCTGAGATACAATTACTTTTCAAAAGCAGATTAAAAACATTACATACATTAATTGTGTATCCACCAGCTTTACTCCAGCACACCTTTCCTAGGCATGTTATGCCCTACTGATCGCTCAGCAGTTAGAGGTTCCCTTACAGAACACACCACAATTACTCCACAGACCCTTAGGCAATTCAGTAGAGTTTTAGCATTGTACAAGCCCTGTAATTGCACTGGTAAAACTGAGAGGCAGCTTTTCAAATTATGCTTTAGTGGTTAATAATATCATGAGGAGCTTGTATTTATCAGAAACATGCAAAAGAGAAGCTGAAATAAAGCCATTCCCCCAAGTTAATTTTGTCACGCATTTATATATAAATGCCAACAGTAATTTGAGCTAAATCTAGATGGAGACTTTATCATTCAAGCCAAATTATATCCCAAGCCACATTATATCCCAAATACACTGTTCCCAAACAATGCATAAGTCCTCAAGTGTTTTCACTTAAAAAATGATTAGTTCATGTAGCAATTATCTAGGGAAAAAGAGATTAGTAAAAGCTAGGATTTTTCTCCTCCATTGTTTTTTCAGATCAATCAAAAATGCGTCTCTTGCTCAGCTCTCCACTGAAATACATTTTCATTCAGACTATTTGATGTAGCTCTGTGTGTTTCCTGACTTTAGTTAGTTTGATTTAAGAATAGTGCTACACAATGCAGGTTTTCACATAGTTTATGAATTGACTGTGGGGCATTTATGATGCCATAAATACTGGTATTGTTGGATAGAGGATTTAACAATTGAAAACAGAAAACTTAATGGAAATGGATGGATCGGGTCTAGCTAATAAATATAATATTTACAGCTAAAGACTCCAGCACAGGCAAAGCTAAAGGCAATGCAATATATACCTTATGTTTAGCTGATAATGGGAGCTTGGAAGGAAAGCAAGATGTAGGACTTAATAATAGTGGATTTTTTGTGTTCAGTTTAAACCTGCTATGGCATCAGATATGAAATAACAACAGAGTCATACAAGAAGGTGTTTAGCACCAACATGGTGTAGTAGGTTCAGAAGCACCATGGCCTGGGGCACGGTTGACCCAAGACTTAAGGGATTCTTCCAGTTGATTCTAGCTAACTCCTAAGAGCAAATTCATAGCACAGGTCCTCCAAAACAACTGAGAAAGACAGCCTAAGGATGAGCAAAAATCTTGTCGAGTAGGTAATGAGGTGTCCTTTACCACATCCTTGGTATCAGACTACTGTGCTGCAAGTGAGTCCTGAGCTCCACAATTCTCAGTGAAATATGGAGCTAACTTATCGCCCAGTTTAGCAACAATGCCAGCAGAGGCTGATGGCAGCTCAGTTTTGCTAAGGCTTCGTAGGTGGCTGAGATGCTGTGAGCAACATGAGACAAAAAGTTACTTTCCTGTTTTCGCTGCTTGGTTTCCTGCCTTGCTTCCTCAGAACAGAAGTTACACTGCCCCGATGGTGTGACGAGGAAGTGAGAGAGTTGATGATACCTGTTACCCTTGTATCATCTGCGCTTGCGTTAGACTATGAAGCTTTATACAACTAACCCGCATCAGCACGAGGTAATGGGAGAGGGTAGTGCATAACCACTAGTTTCGGATAACTTTAAAATTGACAATTCTAGTGGAGGAATTTGCTGACATTGCAATTTCCCTGCTCTTCTGCACGCTGTGAGCAAGTTTGTATGGCACAGGGGCAGGCTGGGGCTCTTGCTGCACTGCTCCTCTCCCAGTTGCTTTGACGGGATCATTAGTGACAACAGTTGGCAATGTCCTAGAACAAGTAATCCAGTCAGGCACAGCCCACGTAGGCTAGGTGGTGTGATTTTGAGCTCCGCTGACGTTTAGCTCCTCTCCCAAGCCTCCATTTCCATTGCATCCAAAGTCACAAGAGGAGTGCATCCTACCTTACTGTAGGATATCCCATCAAACACAGAGGTGATTTCAGCTGGAGATGACACGCTGACCACAATTGGGTGGGAAGACAACAAAGAGTCATCCTTCATTACAGGAAGCACATCATCAATTAAAACCTGTTCAAGCTGAGAAAGAGATGTTAGAACAAACAAAGGCAGGACTATATACCTAACTGCACAAAATAAATCGATTGAACTGTGTCTTCTCTAGGGGGAGGCAGTTGGAAAATGAATGAAATTTCCCTTCCTATACAGGACTGGCAAACTCTTACTTTATCTCTGGGAGGAGAGGGATGCATTTATTCTTTAACTAAGTCAAATTATATTTTCCAATTACTGTTTTCCCATGCACATCATAACATGAAACAACTCCTCAGTAGGCAAAAAAGGAACCTGTATCACCAATTTCAACAGTGTGACAATATCTGCAAAGCGCTATGGGCTTCTCTTGCAAAATTGGAGATGTAGAGGAAGGGAGGGAGGGAAGAATGAGGCTGTGTTCCCCTTCCCAAGGTTTGTAACTTTAAAAATAATTATTATAATTTTTCTTTAAAAAAATTAGTATAATTTTTCTAAAAAATTAATATAATTTTACCTGCAGTCAAAATTCCCTTGCTTCCTAATCAATATCGACCAAAAAAGACTTAATTTCTGTTTAGTTTTCCTCTTCTACTACCGGGATGATAACACTGAAATGGCTCTAGATCTTACATGAGTATGGTATCTAGTTAAAATTAAAGAAAATTTTGCTTATGTAGGTAACAAAACAGATCTCCTATTTCAAAGTGTAAAATAAGTCATGCAGGAATGATTTTGTTCTCAGTCTCACTTAACCTGGACGAGAAGATACATTTATGGGGAACAGTGGGAGAGGCAGGGGAAGACCTAGGTAGGCACCGCCTGCCTCTAATGCTGCGAGGCTCACAGGGTAGTAAGTTCTGACAACTGGCTCAACCTGTGCAAACCCCATCCTGCTTCCTCCCACTGACATACGTTATGTGTTTTCTAGCAGCCAGAATCTCCTCGTTCCTGGACAGCTGGGGGAAACAGCCAGGCGATGCACCACCACATGTGGTGACGGTTTGGGTGTGGAAAAAGGAAAGAGCAGGAAACCTCCTTTTATTCACACGCTGAGCATGATGCGTATTAAAGGCTCCCTTCTTTGTCTAGAACCCTCTGAAGCGACTGGAGGTGGTTTTGCTGCACTGTTGGCTCTATGGGCCATTCACTGTCGCCACCTGTTTTTGCATTGTGCAGAGCAGAGATTGTCTGAGCTGGAGCACTGGAAACACGACTTAAAATGCTGGCAGCAGCTGAATGGGGGAGCCTGGTGGTCTCCTTGACCAATAGCCCAAGCTGTGGAGAGAGGCTCCCAACTCTCACCAGGTTGACTAACAATCCTAAGACAAGTCCTGTGAAGAGACACTAGGGCCCAACTAAACAAATAAGGGGGAAGATCCATCTTCCAGAGTTAGACCTTCAAATAACATCGGAAAATTGCTAAGATTCTGTCCACAATCCACCTAGGTACTACTAATAATAACTAAACGTTTGATTGACTTGTAAAAAACGATGTCTCTTCCCTGCAGGCTAAGACTTTAAAAAAGTTTACTTTGACTAATTTCAGATTGTAACACAGGTACATGGGAAAGCTTAAACCAGCTTTTCCTTTATATTGCACTGCACTGCTATTTTTCCATAAATATATTGTCTTCATCATCCTTGTCTAAGTTTTACTCCCTTCCAAAACGCTCTCCAAAGCCCTACCAACCCTTCATAAGACAGAAATAATTACCATTTGCCAATCTGGTTCTGCAGCATTCACTCCCAGGAACTCAAAATAACTGGCAAATCCTTCGTTTAACCACAAGTCTTCCCACCAGTCCATGGTCACAATATTTCCAAACCACTACAATTACAAACATTGAAAGATGCACTGTTAGCTAAATGGTAAATGTTTCAGTATCTCATGTCTCCACATAGTGCATTTATTTATTCATATTTCTTCCTTTTTCCAGATGAATATTATTATAATTCTGTGGCTTAAATAGGAATCCAGGCCTCATTTTTTGTTAAAATATCACTTTTATCATAAAATTACATATACACATATATATAAAATTATATATATATATATTACTGGGGACATTGCTAATGATTCATGTGCCACTGTAAATATTTTTAGTTTCTTTCCCTTGATTTGGTGATTTGTGCATGCAAGGATATTTTTTTCAGACAGCCTCCACAGTGTAGAGCTGTCCCTATTTGTTTGCCCAAAAGAGTCATCTGCACATGCAAATTAGATCTTTTAAGACATTTTAGACAGATTTTCATAAGCTGGCTCACAATATGGACATAAGCATCCTGAAAAAAATTCAAAGGAAGTCGTTACGGTACGTTAAAGCACTAACAGGGATTGCTTTTAAAGCTATATTTTGCAATCAAATCGTAAGCACACATAGGAGATCCCAAGACGGAGTTAATGACAGTATTTTCAAGATTAAAACTTTGTTGCTACATATTTGAAGCACTCTAAAAATGAATTGTGTCCTCAAATGTACCTGATGAACGAGCTCGTGGGCTACCACAGCAGCTACTCTCTGTTTGTTGGAAGTGGCTGACTCCTCGGGATCGTACAGTAGGTTTGTTTCTCTGTATGTGATCAGCC
Source organism: Geococcyx californianus (assembly GCA_013389885.1). Lineage (NCBI taxonomy): Eukaryota > Metazoa > Chordata > Aves > Cuculiformes > Neomorphidae > Geococcyx > Geococcyx californianus. The sequence goes on from VWPV01015052.1 coordinate 55,019, forward strand.
CCCAGTTCTCCATAGCACCCGTCCCAAAATCTGGAATAGCTATTTTATCTACAATGAAAACCAGAGAAGGCGATTACTACTGCAAGCTTGAGGCCACTTCGCTTGTCCTTTCTGCGCATTCACAACCTGGTTTGCCTGCCAGTTGTGTGGTTCTGCCTTACTGCTGTCTTACTGACTGCATTCTATAACCTGTATTTAAGAAGCGGGAGACCGGTCTACAGCGGCTGATAGCAAGCGCTCCGATTCTGCTGAGATTAACAGAGCTAGGAGCAGGGGTACAAGCTAAGAATCTGTCCTGCAAGGTGATGCTATGCTGCCTCCTGGGAGTGTGTGCATCATGCATTACTAAATTTTGAGTCCAGAAATTAATAGTACTGTCCGGGGATGTGCCGTAAGGCAGTGAACCCCCTGAAACTGTCTGTAGCATAATGAGGCAAGTCATTGTTGGTCACACTGTTGGATTAAAAAGATTTATTGACACGTTAACTGAAGTAAATCCCCCTCGCAGGGAACAACATCTGCTTCTACTCCTGACAATTTCTGGGGGTCACTCCTTTATAGGCGGTAATCAATACAGGTTTAAATGAGAATTATGGACTCAATTGTAATGGCATTTTCTTCTGGAAATAATGACCACAGCCTTTCTGTACGGGTTAGTGGGAAAGTACAGATGGATTTAAAACTGAATATTTAAAACTGAATAGAACAAACAATCCTCTTTCCACTCTAACAGAAGATAGGCAATACTTATTTTAATTTAAACAACTCAGATAAAGAATCAAAGCAGATAGTCTGGCGTGGGCTTCACTGATAGACAAAACGAGGATCACAAGGAGAACGACAATATCAGAAGCCATAAATCAATGTGAAATATAATATTTGAATAAACCGTTATTCAGAAACATTATTTGTGAGGCTTGGTCTAGGTGACTTCTATGGGAAGTTCTGAGGGAACAACATAGGAAGTCAAGATTTGTGATCCTACAAATAGATATTCTGAGAAAACCAATATAAAACGAATAAGAGCGCGCACCCTCTGATACTGCTGACCTGGTGTTATCAGTCCACCCTGTAGCACAGACAGGCCCCTATCCATACACCAGTGTGGCCTTTGGCATAAATGAAAGTTTGAATGTAAAGCACAGGTGGCACACAGTCCAGTTGTCACTGGAGATCAGTGTGCAAAAGAAAAACATTCCGTATTCATTTCCCTAATTTAGTTGTCTTTGAAAGGCAATCAGATTTTAACTGCAAACTCGGGTGATGTTTTGAAAGGAGGAGTTAAAATTCTGTTGTTAAAGCCTCAGGTTAGCCTGCGAGTTTCATATAGGAAGAGCAAATAAAAGGTTTGCATAGCATTGTTAATCATCTTCAAAGTTTTGGGACTTTTTTTCCTCTATTACATTGGTTTGTTTGTAGTCAATATTTTTGCATCTTTTTAAGTTCATCAATCTAACCTCTTTGGAGGTCTTAGAAGAGGGCATTTCCAAAACTCCGATTACATTCCCAGCCTCCTTAGTTCAAACTGCACAAATCAGATCCAGAGTCCAGATCGTCCAAGCTAAAGGCTGCCCAACTGCACTACTTTTCCTTTGCTTGTTTTGTGGCCGGATTTGATAATGTACCCACTCTCGCTTAGATATGGGTCTTTATTTAGCTCACCAGTAGAAACTCCAACCAAATACCGGACCACGTTCATCTTTCTTCGCACTAAGGTTAACAAACAGTATGACATACCCCATGGCAGTTTACATCTTCACTTATCTCACTGCTGGCTTTTGTCCAGAAATTCCCATGGAAGTGGTGCCTGTTTTTCCCAAACTTCTTCTGACTCTATTTTAGCTCACGATCTGCTTTTGCTAATGACACCTTCCCCTGGTTTTCTACAAGACACTTCTAACTAACCATGACCAGAGTTTCACCACAGCAAACTGAACTGTGAGAACTGGTGACTAAACTATTACCGAGACCAACCCTCCCATCACAACATTTAAGAACATCTTGAACTACATGGGTACAGTTTTAAAACACCCTGATATTGTATCAGCGGTTAACAACCAAATGCTTTCATGCTTTGTTTTCCACCAAAGCACAGAATCCTTTAGGAGAAAGATAACCATGACAGTGAATTAATAAAATGAAAAATATAAGTATTAATGATCACCTAGTTTTGGAAGAGAATAGTTCAAATCAAAGTACTCTTCGAAGAAGTCGAATACAAGTTTTGTTACATTTGCTGCGTATTCTGCCGTGTGTAATTGCTGCGGCTGGGCATAAACTCTTAGCTGTAAACAGAGAGACAGAGTAGTTTTCAGTTAAAAGAAATTAGAGGGTGGCAAGTACTGAGAAGTCCTTTAACATAAATATCTATAACACTGCAGGGTTTCTGTAAGAGATTGGCCTGAACACTAAATTCTATCCCCTAACACATTTGTTCAACAATATTTTTCAAATGTTTTACAGAGAACCACAGGTTGGAAGGCATCTCTGGAGATCACCTGGTCCAGCCCTTCTGCTGTAGCACGTTCAGCTAGATGTGGTTGCAAAGGAAAACACCCCCATGAATTTTTAGTATCTCCAGGGAAGGAGATTTCACAAAACCCCTGAACAGCCCGTTCCAGTACTCTGTCACCCTCACAGTCAAGAAGCTTTTCTGCATGTTCAGGTGGAATTTCCCGTGCTCCAGTTTGTGCCCATTGCCCCTTATCCTGTCTCACTGAAAGGAGTCTGATCCCAAACTCCTGACACCCAGCCTTTAGATATTTATAAACACTGATAAAGTCTCCTCTCAGTCTTCTTCAGGCAAGACCCAGCTGACCCAGCCTTTCCTTGTAAGGGAGAAGCTCCAGTCTTACAAACATCTTTGTGGCCCTCTGCTGGACTCTCTCCAGCAGTTCCTTGTCTTTCTTGAGCTGGGGAGCCCAGAACTGAACACTCCAGATGGGTTCTCGCTAGGGCACGGGAGACCTGCTGGCCACGCTCTTCTCAGTGCACCATTGGCCTTGGTGGCCACAAGCACACATTGCTGGGCCATGCTTAACTTGTTGTCCACCAGGACTCAGAAGTCCTTCTCCACAGAGCTGCTTCCCAGCAGGTTGACTCCACACCTGTACGGGTGCATGGGGTTGTTCCTCCTCCCTAGGCACAGGGCTCTGCACTTGCATTTGCTGGGCTTCATTAGGTTCCTCTCTGTACAACTCTCCAGCCTGTCCAGGTCTTGCTGAATGGCAGCACAGCCTTCTGGTGGATCAGCCGCTTCTCCCAGTTTTGTATCTTCAGCAAATTTGCTGAGTGTACACCCTGTCCCCTCATCCAGGTTGTCGATGAATATGTTGAACAAGACTGGCCTCAGTAACAATCCCTGGAGAACAGGGATTGCAGATAGACTCTGCACCTCTGATAACAATAGTCTGAGCCCTGCCATCCGGCCAGTTCTCAATCCACCTCACCATCCACTAGTGTAACCCAGACTTCCTAAGCTTATCTATGAGGATGTTATGAGAGACAGTGTCGAAAGCCTTAGTAAAGTCAGTGTGACAACATCCACCTCTCTTCCCTCACCTACTCAGTCAGTTATGCTATATAGGAGACTATCAGATTGGTCAAGCATGACTTCCTATTGATGAACCCACGCTGACCACTCCCCATAATCTTCTTTTCCTCCAGATGCTTAGAGATGACATCCAAAGTGAGATGTTCCATCACCTTTTCAGGGATGTAGGTGAGACTGACTGGCCTGAAGTTTCTCGAGTCCTCCTTCTTGCCATTTTTTAATATTAGAGTGATATTAGCCTCTCTCCAGTCCTCAGACACCTCCCCTCTTCTCCATGATCTTTCAAAGATGATGGAGAGTGGCTTAGCAGGAACATCCGCCAGCTCCCTCAGTTACATACCAGCCCTTCCTTCCCTAATGCCAGATTTCCTCAAGAAAGAAGCCTGGGCAAACACAGCTGAAGGGAATTCACTTATTCTGAGGAGTTCATTGATCTGGACTGAGCCCATCAGACTAATCTTTAGGAGCACATCTGTCCTAGAATGTGTCTGAAGCCCATAACACCTTATTTTCTTCTATTTCTTCCTATCTTTCCTAGCTATCATCATCATAGTAGGCTTGACATTAGGAAGGAGTTCTTTACTGGAAGGCTGATTGTTCATTGGAATGCGCTGCTCGGGGAGGCGGTGGAGTCACCGTCCCTGGAGGTGTCTAAGGAGAGATTGGATGAGGCTCTTAGTGCCATGGTGTAGCTGACAAGTAGGAGTAGGTGTAGGTGTTGGGTCATAGGTTGGACTCGATGATCTCAAAGGTCTTTTCCAACCTTATGATACTGTGATACTGTGATAATTTTCTCTTGTCCTTGTCCACCCTTTGAAGACAGTGCCTTTACCAGAACTGTAACTCTTCTTGGAGTTGTTGGCCCATGCAGTGCAGTGTCTGTTTGCCCAGGACCTCAGACCACCCAGTCACCCAGCTGTGGTGCCTGCTGGGCTGGGGTGCCTCTGGAAGTCCCAGGCAAAATTCAACCCTGTCTCTTCCCACAAGGCAATTCCAGGAAAACGGGCATGCTTGGTAGTGCTGCGTGCAGTGGGTGATTGATCCTCCTGCATATCTGAGCATGCTTTTTTCCCTGAATGCAAAATACGTGTGCTGAGAGTTGACCTTTCCACCCCTGAGGCTTGGTGCCCAGGACTGCTGTGTTTATTGCTGTGAAGCAATAGGAAACCTCAGGCTCTGGAGAAACAGAGCACCCATAACCATGATGAGAAGGCCTAAGACTTGAAAAAGCTCTTTGGGGTGTTATCTCCACATTGTGGAGGCTAAGTTTGACTTCGGAATTTGTGGAGTCTTTTGGGGTTATTTCCCTCAATCTCTCAGTCCCAAAGCTTGCACAGGTCTCTGCCCCAGGGCAGAGCAGAGCAGAGCAGAGCGCCGTGGTGGCCACTGTCAGGAGCTGTAGGTTGTGCTCCTCACTGTCCCCTAGAATCTCCAATGTAGACAGTAAGAGATCTTCATATGGAATGAAGTTTCTGGCTTTGAGAAACCCTGATCCATCTCATTTTGCAGGCTCTACATCCCTTACGAATGGGCCACGTTCTTCTGGCTGCATTGGTGTTGCCTGTTTACTCCTCAGTCCTGTCTTCAGCGAGGAATTCAGGATCCAAACTAAGCAAAGGAGCTGACCTACTCTAGGAGCTTTCTTGGAACCTGACAATACACTGATTTCAATACCATGAAATTACACTTCCTCTAACAAGATGGGAGGATGGGAAAGTGGTCAGAAATAAAGCTGCAATGAGAAAACAAAACAAAACGAAAAAGCTTATGAAATTCAATTGGGAATCTATTCCAGCCAGAGGATTTCCCTCAGGGTCAGTTTGCAATTACACTCTGCAATTTCCACTTCAGTAAGCTCTTTACCTAATTTAGCAGTCTTCCTTCCCCTAGCTGATCCATATTAATGGTTTCCAAACCCTTCAGCATGCAATAGAACTGATTTGGGGTTTCATTTGTATAATCTCCTCTGTGATTCTCCAAACCAGACATTTGGTACCTGACAGGTAATCGGCCCAGGAGCATAATTTCCAGAGATAGGCACGTTTCCCACCATCAATTCCATTAATGTCTTTTTTTAGGGCAGTGGTTTTCAGACCGAACTGCAGAGTTTTTAAATAGTTTATTATATCACGTGAGCCGTATGCTGGTTTTGTTGTTTATGAAAGCAATATATGGATCACAGGGATACATTCTGTTGGATGAGGGATTTATTGCTAGCAATTTATACAGCAAATTATGGAACATTCTTCTCAGCAGCTGGTGAATCTAAATATTGACTGGGCTTCAAAGCTTTTGGAAAGGAACTGCTTGGTTAGGAGAAGGAATTTCTAAATATCTGATTCAAAGCTCTAAAGGTAGTCTGCTTTTTCCAGGGAAAAGGTAATTTTTAGTGATGGAGTTTACGTGGTTCACTTCATTAAAAACAATCACCTTATGTACATGCTTTATATTGGTAAAACTCTGTCCATGCCAAGAGAAAGAGAATGATTATGATTTTAACTTCACTTAAACCCAAAGTTTTCTAGCACAAGGATTTCCTCAAACAATTGTTTAGTGAATAACCTCTGTACTGACACGAATACCTCTGCTTTTACACACACACAATTAATTACTACGTTTCAGCGAACACTATTTAGAAAAGCTACAACAAGTCCGGTACATTGCAGGCTTTGCTATTTTGCTTGGGGGAAAAAAACAAATATTGTGCTCAGAGTAATATTCTGGAGCCCAGCATGGGCGGAGAAGGTTAACTTATGTGTAGGATAATGAAAGAGTTTTATGTGTGTCTTCAGCATTGTTTTGGTTTTTGCCTCACTATGTTCTACAAAAGCTGCACAAATTCTGATTCTTAAAATAACTAAACTCTGTATTGAGGTCAAACAATCAAAGTCCTGTCCCTAATAATGAATAGAACAGCTACACTGAAGAGCATCTGGTTAACAAAATCACAAAGCTGAGGGGCCTAAAATACTCTGCTATTTTGCAAATCACTCAGCCAAAGAGCAGGGATCTAAGAATATTGCATTGCTATCTCAAACCAGCCTCTGTTTTCTTGGCTAAGTGTAATTTAGCCTTAGTTATTTGATGAAAAATAATGTAAGCATGAAGTGTCGTTCTGCTGCGGGCGCAGGGGCAGGAGGCCTCAGTACAGTGTTATGACAGAAAGTCTTTGCTATGAACTGGATCAGCACTTTGGGGATTTACACAAGGCAGATTTTCACATCAACAGACAGCCTTAACTAGGGAAGAATTTGCCAAGTATTTTCAGATGGAGAAACTCAGGAAGAGCTTACTTGCTAGCAGAATAGTGATTTGGCTGTGGCTTTGCTGTAGATCCCCTGTCCATTGGTATCACTGCCTCCAGAGAAGGAGGAAAGCGCTGCCAGCTCAGCTGAGCTGCAAGGCCATGTTTTACATCACAGTATCACAGTAT
>VWPV01015056.1:0-14607 GCA_013389885.1 Geococcyx californianus
CCTCTGGAAACCCTCTAACATCTACAACCTTTCATTATCTTCTTTTACTCAAAGAGAAGTTTTTTTCAGATAAATCACAGTAAACCCATTGCAACAAACCACAGAACACATTCAAATGCTGAGGAATTTCCTGTGGTAGAAAGCAAGGATTAGATCAGCTTTTAGAGACCAAAAGTTTAGAGATAAGTAACTTAATTTCTAGTTGCCCAAAGTGTTCCTTTTCCTAGTTTCCTAGATTCTATTCTTTTATTCCCTAAAATATCAATCCTCAGGTTATTGTGTTGGGTTTTGTCTTTGATAAGTCTTCTTTTATTTGCTTTATTTTTCACGACTGTTCCTGCCCATTGGATAATTATGTATTACCACACTGAAAGGCCCAGCCTTTTGTCAAAGGTATGCCTGAAGGGATCTGCTCCTAAGCACTAAAAAAAAAATCTCTTAGAGGTTCCTATAGGTTCCAATATCAGAAATAAGATCCTCCATTTATTTAATAAAGCATTAAGGAATTGGAATTGGACATGGTTCAAGGCTGAGCTGGGCAGCAGGAGTTTAAAGGAATAGAAATCATCTCACAGTTTTTCCTGAGCTTATGAGGCAGCTTTTCAGCCCTTTCAACCACTGTTTAAAACTCAATGCTGTAACAGCAAAAGCGGTTCCTCAGCTATGCCTGTTCAATCATTTAAGTCCCAGGTGCGCCCCACATTGAGAATGCAAACAGCAAAGGTCACTTAATTTCATTATGCTGAGAATGCTATGGAGCTTGCTGTGGTGTCTGTAAAATAACAATTGAAATACCCAGGAGAATTTTAATGTAAGATACGCACCTGTCAGGCCTGTATGTAACTGCTTTATAAAGCTGACTGGTCAAAAAATTTTCTATAAATATAGACACAAAATAAACTCGCCTTTTCTTCTGCTTTCCAAATAGAATGCTGAAACAAACAAACAGAAAATTAGATAACCTGTGCTGTTTCTTACTTATTTAAGTAACATACTCAAATCCTGGCCAAGAGTAAGATATCATAAAAAGCTTATAGTAGTAAAATGAAAAAGGCTAATGGCAAACATAAACCACATATCAACTGTTTTTCCATTATACACACGATTGGACTAGGTAATTTTCTCTAGTAGCCTAGAACTAAAATGCAGTGGTTGATACATCATATGACAGGTTTTCTTGTTAAGGCTAGTAATGTGCTTTCTCGCTGCTATTTTACTCTCATTAATGCATGTTATGTCCTTCCTATATATATCTTTTACAATTCCTAATCTAATCTGATTTATGATGACATAATTCATGATACTCAATAACCTTACTAACCTCTTAAAAATCAGAATATTGAGATTTTAAAAGGTAAACTTCTGTTTCAGACACAGGCTTTCATATGTATTATTTGAAGTATGTTTAATATTTTTGATTGGCAAAATTCACAGATTTACTTTTGTTCTTCACTGAATGGATGAGGATAAAAATACATGTCCAAGCGAGCGGCATTTAGGGCCAATCTCCCTAGATGGCAAGTTGTTAAAAATCCAGTTATCCAAAAATTCCTCAAAGATCATACTGAGTAACTAACCTATGCTAAATACTTTTTTTGTATTTAAGATCAGTATAAGAAGGGATATTCAAAAACTTAATTACCAAACCCAGCATTGCAATAAAATCAAAATATCGAAACAGTAAAGAGTTTACAAGCCACAAACGGACACTAAAGCAAGGAGGAATTTGTCACTCATAATTCCCTGATTTTTCATCCAATTACTCAGTTTTATGATCTTTGCCTTCTAACATACATTGAATTTGTTTTAGTTTAGAGTTTCACAGGGGAAAAAAAGAATGCTTTTGTGTTCAACATAGAAAGTGTTCCAAATTTACTTAAAGTAATGACAAAATATAATTAAGAGTTGCTAAGAAAAAAACAATAAAACATGATTGCATTTTTTTTACTCTTTGTAGCTTTGAAATTTTTAACTTAGACTTCAAGAGCAAATGCAAATGGCTTCATGAATTAAAAAAAATATATATACCTAATGGTTTTCCCTTTTTCAATAAAAAATATAAACTGGTTTTTACTGTGAAATCACCACAGAAGTCTTCATTTTTAGAAACAAAACATCTGCCCATTCTTTTGATTAACTAATATCTGGGTTTATACATCACTCCAGAGTAGAAGCTTCCTACCTAATACACGTTTCCGTAATCAACATTAAGCATAACTATTGGCCAGAAAGGAAAATTTCACTAATTTAGATGTCGAATGAATTTTTGTGGCTTCTGGAAGTAGTAGAAGAAGTAAAATAATAGTTACTGAAACTGTCCTTTTGGTGCCTTATGCTCTCTAGAGTGTGCGATTAGGGAGGTTTGCATGCTGGGAACTTGTTTAGGAAGATTTCTTTAAAGTTCTGCTTTCTCATGATGAGATATCAAAAATTATAAGGTTTCTCTCTCTTGCAGAATTTCTTCTCTGATATAGGGATTTTTTTTTTTAGCTACTGTATATCTGAAGGGATAGAAAGCTCTGAAGAAAATTGGCTAAGGCTAAAATTTATAGAACAAGATAAAAGTAGCTGCGTTCACAATGCTAAGAATTGAACTAATGTTTACCAATAACTCCACATGACTGTGATTTAATCCTACAGAACAGATCGATCACTGGCTTTTACCAGAGCATCATAATTCGGAGAACAAAGCTAGAATGACTCAGCACTTCTTACTTTTTTTGTCTTTTCAGGCTATGGGCCAATATTTTAGCAAATTTATTCTAGTTTGCAGCATAAGCTCCTGTCAGTCACACCGACAGTATTAAGAAAGTCTTATTCATCCTTAAAATTTTGTCCCTCAAAATAAAAAAGTTCATGTTCATTTCCTGAATAATCATCCATGCAACTCCAATTGATTTTATACTTATAAAACCAGATTTGCCTAAACTGTCTAGAATGTACTAAGATAAAGGTTCCTATTATAAATTTATGCTATAAGAAAGCCCTGGTCTGATATTTTCTTATAATTTCTGACATAAATTTATTATATTTTGTGTTAAGTCTCATGGAAGAACTAGAGAAGTTCTTCAAGGATATGTGAGCAAATAATAGCAAAAGTCACTGAGACTGTTCATCAGACTTTTAGATGTTCTTTGAATTCCTGCTTCTACAAATCCATATCAAACACTTGTATGTGGTCCATTTTCGCAGTGTAATTATCCACAATACAAAAGCCACTAACTGGTCTTTTTCAGTCAGTAGTCTAAGAGAAATGAGTATAGAGAGAATTAGCACAGTGTGAGGAAAAGTACATAGTGTCTTTATCTATACTACCTTTTTTTTTTCTTTTTCTGGAAAAAAAACCCAGTATCTAATTCATTCTAAAAATAAACTGTTTTCATTCTGTAAGCAATAACAGTAAATCTTGAGTAATTATAGTTGAACTACTATCGCAAGCGCCGTCCCTTAAAATATACTTTAAGTTTACTTTTCATCTTCCTTTCTGTAACAAAAAATATTCTTTGTCCTTTCCCTAGATATAGCACAGTTCAATGTTTTGGGTTCAATGTTTTGGCATAACATCGAGCTCCAAACAGCTATTTTATATGTATTTAAAATGTCTTTTTTTTCATATATTTTCTGTATTTTGCTTTTGAATTTAGTCAGAATTAATGGAAAATGTCATTTTGACAGTCAAGATGAAAACTGAGATCATATCATTAATCCTGTTTATGATTTACTTCTGTCTAAGTCTTCATAGCAATTTGAACCATAACACTCTGGTTATTTATATATATACAACTGTACCACTATGATACATACACAAAAATTGAGAAGAAGAAACTGAAAACTTGAGCTCATTTTTCTGATATGGAATTGCATTGGCTTTTCCTTTTTAAAGCGCTAGTTAAATATGCACTGACAGTATATAATGACTCAAGTAAGGTTATTGTAAGGTAACAGTATGTCATAATATAAACAAATCAGCAAAGACATACTTTAGGGAATCCTGAAATTTAACAATCTATCTTACATTAGGTAAAAATGGAATCCTGCTTTTAATACGTTAATTCAGCATCTATTGCAGAGGTATCCAATCTCAATGCTTCTGAAGGTCAACTATGACTAACAGTAAAGAGTAGTTATGTAGTTGAAAAGACATTAATATCTTCTTTAGGAGTTCTCATATCACAGGTAGAAAACCAAAGCACACGTTTGCTCAGTATAAAATGTCTAAGAATCATCGATATTCTGCCTGCTGTCTCAATGACGGTGTTGAGGTATCCCTTTCTGATTTCTAGCCCTAGATTTTAGCTTTGACAGGTAATTCAAGTAGTAATGAGAATATATCATTGATATTGGAACTAAGCTGTTTGGCAGAAACTTACCTCTAGGATTTCAAAATGAAAAATGCTCACCTTAACTATCTGCTTTGGTTTTATTTGAGACCAGGGTCACCGCTGGACTTAATTGGTCACCATTGGAAAATCATAATTTACCCATTTTTGAGTCACTCTTTCAGAGCTATGATTAAAGTATTGCAAAACTTTTGACTTAGAAGTTTTTCTTTTTTGTTTCAAACTCTGTCTTTTCCAGTTCTTTTTCCCTTTCAATTCAAATGTTCTTTGGGACCAGTATAATTTAAGTGATACGTTTGACAAAACAGTTGTTGTTATCTATGGTTGCCTTCATACATTATTTATAGGGTAAAGATTTTTGTTAAAATAATACTGAAATCACCACTTGTAACAGAATTTCTAATAATTTAAATAAAACCAGGATTCCATCTAACCATGTACTTCCAATAGGTACAAATGTAATTTCACTTATATAATTTTCTATTTCTAAGGACTGTCAGCAAGATCCTGGGATATGTCTGAACAGTTCACAGGACATTATTTTCCTGCCGGCAGCAATTAAGGATACTCTGATTATATTACTAAAACATTCTTTTGCCTTTTTCGCCTCTGTGACACTGAGTGAAGTCTCATGTTATTCCAAAAGTCACTTGCTGCAGGCATGTGCATCACTGGAGATTTGTTTTGAGGACAAAGTGGGTGGCACCGGCTGTCTGCATTGCGATGGAATATTTTCCCTTGCTACTGAACTTCCATTGACTTTTAGCTTCTGCCCCCTGACTCTCTGGGAAGACGGAGAGGTTACACTTGGCACCGTGCAACCACAGACAGTCAGAACACACTGCAGAGAATTCAGACTACAGAGTGTAGGCTTTAGAATCCCGCTATTCCTGGAGCATGTTTTCCATCCAGTCACTGGGAGAGAAAAGGGCTGACTATATAGACTTGCTGCTTTGAAAAGGTTCCAATGACAACATTCAAACCTCCAAAAAATTCTTTGCAAATGCCCCATAGCTGCTTGCAATTTTGTTCTGATCTAAGCTTAGCGACTAGCTAGGTAAGTGTCTAAGTGCTCCCATTTCTCATCTAGCCTGACCATCACAATCTTCATATTGGTAAAAATATTTTACTGAAAGATACAGTCTTCTACCAGAAAGTCAAATTCCAGTTCCACTGTGTCTGTGTCCTGATACACCAACACACAAAATGTAGATGCAAAATCAGTATAAAAGTGCCTTACCCATTCTGATATTGGAACAAGCTACACTTGCTTAAACTCCATTAAATGGAATCAACGATAGGGGAGCTGACCTGGTTTAATCATAACGAAGTGCGGCAATTTCAGCCTTGAAACAAGTTCCAAATCTAATGACCATAACGCTTGAAAGTGCTGGTACTGAATGTATCCTGGGATAAACGTAGCTTCACAGCTTTCAACAAGTGAACATCTTCCAAACCCTTCCCTACTACAGATAAGGCTGATGGGAATTCTGCCACCGCTTCCAACAAGAAGTTCACCTTGGGTAAACAGGCTTTCAGAAGAGACTCTATTTACAGAGCTATGAGCCTTCCCTTTCGGCTGTTGCTTTATCTCATGTCACTGCAGTACCAAGATAAACTACCATGTTCTTTAAGGTGAGTTAGTAGAGTGGGACTCTTTGATACCTTTTATGGACTAGTTCTTGCACTGAGATTTATGCTTTTGCCCTAACAGAGCTAGTTGTTTACCTCATGCAGATGAAGTTTATTCCTTTCAGCACAGAGATTGACTACTTAGGTCTCGTACACCATGACCTATCTTAAATATTTCAGGACTGTTCATTGCAATTTAAGATATGATAGGAATTCCCCAAATTAAATACAGACAAAAAAAGATGGAAAAAGCTTAGATTTTGTCAGAAGACTTCAGAGTGGTCAGTAAATATAATTTTAATTCAGGATTAAAACTACCCTAAACACAAACAAAAAAACCCACAGAATTAAGCAATGGCTTTTGTAATAAAGTGACCGAAACAAAATTTAAAAAGATTGTCCAGATAAACTCAGATTCAAATAATGTTAACAATTTAGAGAAAAACATTAATCTCATTTCAGTTGAACTACAACTCTCCAGCATATTGAAAAAAATGCTCCTTTGAAAGGGAACAAAATCACCTTTCAAAATTTAAAAAAAAAAAGCTTAAAAAATGCCAGTATTCAGTGTCTGTTTTATTTTCTGCATATATTTTTAGTTGAAACTAGTCATAATTTATAAAAAGATATACTCTATTTTTTATTTTTTTAGTAAAAAGAAAAAACATACATTTTTTTATTAAACTACAGAAGTAGATAGTATTTTTTTGACATGTTAATACAAAAATTACAGTGGACTGTAAATGGAAAGGCAATGTTTCTGCAATCTTCTGCATTTTTATATCAAATAATGCATGCAACTGGATGAAAACTCTGCCATCTACTTTTCAACGAAATAACAACAATTCAGTTATTGAAATTACCTGATAAATTTACATCTTTTTCACTATTAACTCAAAATTCAAGTTGCATTGTAATTTCTGCTAAACTATATTTTGCATCCAAGTATGACATACTGACAAATGGACTAATAGAATGAAGCTGAAAATACGTGATATCCTTTTAACATATCTTGATAGCTCTAGAACAAATTTTCATCTTCTTGCTACCATTGAAGAAATGGGATGAAGGAACTTTAAATCAAAATAAGTGTTTGCCTTGGATAAGAATCAAAACAGATGAACATTTTATGAAAAAAAAAAACAAACCTATGGAAAATTCTATTATCATTAGAAAACGTGTATTACCTGATCTCATCCCCCATTTTTTAACAGATTTCTCTCCATGATGCTTACCAGGTTGTGCAAAAATATTTGGTAGCCGTAATATTTCCCCTTTCCCTTGTTGTCATTTTAAACAGTTTTCTCAAAACCCCAAAACTCAACAAAAAATTCCCACAATGTACTACACCAATTACTATTGGATAATAATTGCATAAAAGTAATTACAATAAGAATTAAACCGCACTTTAGTGACATGTAAGATGTTTAACTCCCTTCTAATAATGTGATGGGTTTCACAGTTTCACACTTAAATACCTGCTGGTCTTTGCACATGTAGGACCCCTTTAAGTACTAGAGGGCTGCTATAAGGTCTCCCTGAAACCTTCTCTTCTCTAGGTTAAACAAGCCCAACTCTCTCAGTCTGTCCTCATACGGGAGGTGCTCCAGCCTTCTGATTGTCTTCGTGGCCCTCCTCTGGCCTTGCTCTATCCTTCCTGTGCTGAGGACTCCAGAACAGAATGCAGTACTCCAGGTGAGGTCTCACAAGAGCACAGTAGAGGGGCAGAATCATCTTCCTCAGCCTGCTGCTCCCTCTTCTTCTGATACAGGTCAGGATATGGTTAATGTTCTGGGCTGCAAGCACACATTACTGGTTAGNAGAGAAAAACATTAATCTCATTTCAGTTGAACTACAACTCTCCAGCATATTGAAAAAAATGCTCCTTTGAAAGGGAACAAAATCACCTTTCAAAATTTAAAAAAAAAAAGCTTAAAAAATGCCAGTATTCAGTGTCTGTTTTATTTTCTGCATATATTTTTAGTTGAAACTAGTCATAATTTATAAAAAGATATACTCTATTTTTTATTTTTTTAGTAAAAAGAAAAAACATACATTTTTTTATTAAACTACAGAAGTAGATAGTATTTTTTTGACATGTTAATACAAAAATTACAGTGGACTGTAAATGGAAAGGCAATGTTTCTGCAATCTTCTGCATTTTTATATCAAATAATGCATGCAACTGGATGAAAACTCTGCCATCTACTTTTCAACGAAATAACAACAATTCAGTTATTGAAATTACCTGATAAATTTACATCTTTTTCACTATTAACTCAAAATTCAAGTTGCATTGTAATTTCTGCTAAACTATATTTTGCATCCAAGTATGACATACTGACAAATGGACTAATAGAATGAAGCTGAAAATACGTGATATCCTTTTAACATATCTTGATAGCTCTAGAACAAATTTTCATCTTCTTGCTACCATTGAAGAAATGGGATGAAGGAACTTTAAATCAAAATAAGTGTTTGCCTTGGATAAGAATCAAAACAGATGAACATTTTATGAAAAAAAAAAACAAACCTATGGAAAATTCTATTATCATTAGAAAACGTGTATTACCTGATCTCATCCCCCATTTTTTAACAGATTTCTCTCCATGATGCTTACCAGGTTGTGCAAAAATATTTGGTAGCCGTAATATTTCCCCTTTCCCTTGTTGTCATTTTAAACAGTTTTCTCAAAACCCCAAAACTCAACAAAAAATTCCCACAATGTACTACACCAATTACTATTGGATAATAATTGCATAAAAGTAATTACAATAAGAATTAAACCGCACTTTAGTGACATGTAAGATGTTTAACTCCCTTCTAATAATGTGATGGGTTTCACAGTTTCACACTTAAATACCTGCTGGTCTTTGCACATGTAGGACCCCTTTAAGTACTAGAGGGCTGCTATAAGGTCTCCCTGAAACCTTCTCTTCTCTAGGTTAAACAAGCCCAACTCTCTCAGTCTGTCCTCATACGGGAGGTGCTCCAGCCTTCTGATTGTCTTCGTGGCCCTCCTCTGGCCTTGCTCTATCCTTCCTGTGCTGAGGACTCCAGAACAGAATGCAGTACTCCAGGTGAGGTCTCACAAGAGCACAGTAGAGGGGCAGAATCATCTTCCTCAGCCTGCTGCTCCCTCTTCTTCTGATACAGGTCAGGATATGGTTAATGTTCTGGGCTGCAAGCACACATTACTGGTTAGTGTTGAGCTTTTCATCCAGCACACACCAAGTCCTTTTCAATCCATACTCCACCCAGCCTGTAATTGTGTTTGGGATTGGCCCTACTCAGGAGCAGGACCTTGCACTTAGCCTTGTTGAACTTCACGAGGTCCATGCAGGCCCACCTGTCAAGTCTTCCCTCCAGCATGTTTACTGTGCCACACAGCTTGCTGTCGTCAGCAAATTTGCTGAGGTTGCCCTCGATCCAACCGTCCATGTCTGCAACAAAGATGTTAAACAACACTGGTACCAATACTGACCCCTGAGGAACACCACCTGTCATCTGTCTCCACTTGGGCATTAAGCCATTTTGAGTGCAACCATCCAGCCAATTCCTTATCCAACAAGTGGTCCATCCATCAAATCTGTGTCTCTAATTTACAGACAAGAATGTTGTGTGGGACAGCGCTGAATGCTCTGTGCAAGTCCAGATAGATGATGTTGGTTACTCTTCACTTATCTACCACTGCTATAGCCCCATCATAGAAGGCCACCAAATTTGTTAGGCACAATTTGCCCTTCATAAACCCCAGCTGGCTGTTTACAGTCTCCTTTTTCTAATTTTTTCCCTTCACTATTTTATTGCTTTTGAAATCTGTATCATAATACTAATGACAAGAGAGTCAGACTTTTTCCTGTGTCTTGATGTGAATATCTTTCCATTTCCTAAGTTTCAGTCCCTTGGAAAATTGTGCAGTGAAAAACTAAAAAAAGACAAATTGATTCTCTTTTTTGCTGCATTATCTCCTCTGATGGAGAGACATGATTGGAAAGTGTTTTGAACGACAGTCTTGAAAATTTGCTTTCTAGCAACGTGACAAATGCAGATGACAGCAAAAATATTTTACTTCTAACATTCTCAGGGAGCAGCAACATTTTCCTGGCAAACAGACTAGTTTTGCTTAACACTTTTTTCCTTGGCAGTTTCATGATTGAGAATAGCTCTGCTCTTAGTAAGGATAGAAATTTTCAGAAATCACTGACACATGGTAGCAAAATCATACACATGTAAATGACAACTCTAAATTACAATTATGTAATTCCTTTCTCTTCATTCAATGAATTCATTTTCATGCATTGTACATTCAGTAATGGTTTAATATCTGACCTTGGCTTTTGTTTACTTTTCCCTTTGGAATTAAAAAAGATCTGTGCTGTCACCTATCAAAAAAGCCCTGTGAGCTTCCATCTTCCACATACAGCACATACACTTATCTCCCCGCAGTAAATCACTGCAAATGCCAGAGAACCGACACACAAGCCTTGTGAACTCAGACATTTTATCTAGTACCAGTAATAATCTTACTGAAGTTGTCTGCAATAAACAAAAATCATAGTAAGTTAGAGTCATAAAGAATGAGCCATAAATCCTGTTGTCTGGAAAATGTTGATTCTAACTACTAAATAACACTAAATAATCTAAGAACTTCAGGGAATATATAGTTCAGCTCACATCAGTGTCATACTGCTTATATTCTACCACATTGAATCCCACGCTAAATGCAACATTTGAAGAACAGTTCCTCTGACCACATTATCAGGTACTTTTGTTTATCTCTGTCCTGAAAAAATGCCCTTTTTTATCCATTTCCTTTGGTTATCAGCAACTAAAAAAATGCTGGAACTTGAGCTCTCTTTCTGCTTTCATGTGTTTATTCTTTGTGACTACTCTCTCTTTAACATATAATTGAATTAATATAAAAACTATCACCTAACTTTAAAGGACTGTCTATTCTCAAATCCTGATAGCATGCTACTTTAAAGTCCAAAGAGAAAAATAAAGAACCTGTTTATTATTCTACAATTTACTGGTTTGCTAAATGTTTGAGTACAATGAATAAATTGTCATCATGAAGTCATATTTGGTCCAAATGAGTCGATTCCTCAGCTAAGAAATTACAAATTTGGCTTAGAATAATTAATTGTTTTGTTTGAAAACTCATGCAAGAGTTTTTGCATTTAAAATATTCAGTAAAGGCTAATGAAAAGTTAACAGCCGAAGAAATGTATATTATACATTTGACATTTTTTCTTATTTAGATCATTCAGAGATATATTTTGGTTTCAGCTGATTCACTGTATAGCTGGGTTATGAGAATTTCGGAGATGTGAAAAGCATTTTTGACAGTTCCCTATAGTTTATAATATCTGCAAAAGAATTAATATTATATATTTTTTATATCTTTTATTAGGACAGTTACGTATCCTTTAATATGAAACACCCCATATTCTGGTGTCATGGGACTGTAAGACATGCCACTATAACTGTCATGATAGTTTAAATGAAAAAATGCAGTTCCATCACGAAAATTTGTGACTAACTTGAAAAAAAGTCAAAGGAAAGCATAGATTCACTCACAAAGACAGAAAAACAGAAACAGATTATCAAGTTAGGAGCTGCATAAGATATCTTCTCTCATAATTTATACTGTGGATAAAAGGTTAAAAGTGGCTTCTTGAAGATGTTAGCATGGTTCATTTCCATTTATCATAGAGTATTTATAGGCACTTTTAAAATGATGCAGAGTTAAGAATATAACTAAATACTTTACTGAATGTAATGCAGTTCTCACCTCATGTTATATGAAGACTGGAGTGTTTTGCTTAGAGACAAATACATCAAAAACCAATTTCTGACAGGTTTATCTTGCAGATGAATAGGACATACAACTGGTTTTAGTGGCTGATGCTACCCAAAAGTACTGACCTGCTCTGGGTCAGACACCAACCTCATGCCAAGCACTTGTGCTCTACCTGCACTGCCACAACTGACTCACCCACTCTGCCAGCACCGGCACTGCATACACAGTGACAGTTACTCCAGGATTTCTTGCACCATCCTGCATAGGTCACCTTGGGTTAGAAGATAAAAGCAATTTCAGTATCTGAAGCAGTGCCTAGGGAGCTCAATTCCAAACCCACACTCTAAAACACCTCTTTTAAAGCAGCTGCCTAAATTTAGAAGTAAACAAATAAAAGAAAGTCTTCCAGCACTACCACAGCTGACCTTAGCCTTGCAAAATAGTTTTGCAAACATATCACTACTTTTACCTGAACTAATTGACACTACAATAATTATCTGCAAACATATTATAAACATAACAGTATATAGAAATAGAGATGATAGACATGAAAGGGGTAGGTAGATCTTATCTACAAAAGTCAAATATAAAAGAGATTCTAAAAGAATAATTGTTATATATTAGTCTAAAGATACAGAGAGAGGGAAACCAGACCTTCTGAAGTTGACAGCCGGTAACTTCAACCATATCTTCCCAAAAAGCCCAAGGGTGGGACAAGAGATAATAAAGCAAACTAAAGTCTAGAGCCAGTGCTTAGATTTCCCAGTTAAGACCTGAGGAGTTATGATTTCCTAACCATATTCCCAGGATCCTCCTTTTTATTCTATTACTGCCTAGTGATGGAGTACTCGGCACCTAGGTAAGCATGATCAGCTGTATAAATGTCCTATGGAAAATGAGTGTTTATATATCGCTTCTTCAGCTGTTCCTAAATATAATTAGTTAAAGCTACTCTTCCTTCAGTAAAGACTTTCAGTGGGCAGTAAAAAAGATTCCAAAGCCAAAAGTCTCTTAAATATTTTAACTTAACTTAATGGACAAGACTGATGAAAGTACACAACCATAGCCTCGTTGAGAATTTTGTTCTTCAGCAGCCACCCTCAGTTTCAGCACAGAAGATTTTTGCTCTCTGTTATGCAATTAAAGATAGAAATTGTTTGATATTAAACATACAAGATAGGCAGAAACATCAGAATTAAATGTACTGCAATATGGAGTTCAATTGATTTTGTATGGCTCCAAGCCTCAATTAGCCACCTGTCAGAGAACACAAACAAGGTGTTTCTGCACATTAAAACTTCCATCCCTCTCTTGTCTTTCAGACTTCAGTGATTTGTTTCAAAAAAAACCCCAAATTTTAATTCTTTGGTGTCTGCTACTGATATGGCATAACATAACTAATTGAGAGCTTCATGCCAAAATATTCTATGCAACTAAAGTAATAAAATTTCTCCAAATAGGAAAAAGAATAGAATTTATTTTGGAGTGATGTTGCTAATAGTCTTTGGTTTTATTACCTTAGGGCTTAACTCAAACATCTAAGCATAAGTAAGGTTAAGAACACAGCCACATCCTTGTTGTCATTATTCACCTACAACTCGTAGATGATTCCTGACTTTTTGTATAGGACTTCCAGACTCTCAATTTTTATCCTGTGTGAGGAGCTAAACTATAACTCAGTTGTCATTCTGCAGGCATCCACTTCTGCAATTCATTTCACTGCCAGACTGTGACCTAAAAGTTAGATGGTGCAATGCTTAAAATTTGGTCTGGACCAAAAGGGTTGCTTTTATTTTCTTTTGTAAATGCTATACAGCATAACTTAAAGGATCTTAATTTAAACTCTGTTTATGTGTTTGCTGAGTAAGAAGAACCTCCCAAGCATGGGCCGATATCAATTAAACAATCTTCAAATACATTTTGAAAAGTAATTGCAGTGCCACTGATCAGTAAATATTAGCATTTAGCCATGCCTCCATAAATAAACTCTGGTTGATAAAACTTCACAGGAACAAGATGGAAACTGAGTTTATTTAAACATAGCTTATAGAATCTGGTTGTGTAGGTTTGGGTCACCTGTGGGATTCAGTAAACTGAAAAAGATAAACAAAACCGTACTTAAAATTACTATAATTATGTGGTATTTCCTTGTTTCTAGAATTACAGTTTCAACCTAAATAAGGATCAAGAAACAAACAGGTGCAGTCTACCCAGGCGAAATTGTTGAGTGCCACTCCTATAGATAAGTCTCACTTCTGTAAGCACTGCTCCATGGAAGGATTTTACTGCACATGTCCCACACCCAATCAGTGATTCATCAGACAGCACAGCTCCATTTTCAGGAAGTTATTAAATATGCTTCCCCAGTGAGCTCAGAGGGCAAATCCTGTGACCTACGTGGTCATTTAGGATGGCTGTGCATATCTTCACTTGTTGTACCTTTGTTGAGTACCGGCAGTGAAATCAGTAAGAAGTATAACACAAACTTTAAAGAGAGTAGACTTGCTTCTCAAGTTAAAGTCTGTTAATATTGAATACTTAAGGTTCATATCTACATTGATATTCCTCATTGTTTAATTAAGAATGCTAAATCAATTTCTCACATTTTGGGGAACACTGATATATTACAGTATCACAGTATCACAGTATTGTAAGGTTGGAAGAGACCTTTGAGATCATTGAGTCCAACCTCTGGCCCAACACCTACACCTACTACCTACACCTACTCCTACTTGTCAGCTACACCATGGCACTAAGTGCCTCATCCAAATTCTCTCTGAACACCTCCAGGGATGGTGACTCCACCACCTCCCTAGGCAGAGCATTCCA
>VWPV01015056.1:14695-30799 GCA_013389885.1 Geococcyx californianus
TGGCCTTCTTTGCCACTTGAGCGCACTGCTGGCTCATGTTGAGTTTCCTGTCCACCAGCACTCCCAAGTCCCTTTCCGCCTGACTGCTCTCCAGCCACTCTGCACCCAGTCTATAGCTCTGCATGCGGTTGTTGTGTCCAAAGTGCAGGACCCGGCATTTGGACTTGTTAAACCTCATGCTGTTGGAGTCGGCCCATATTGTAACATTCTTAACTGAAATGCTCATTCATTGCCTCTCTGTAGAACAAATGCATTCAGGCATTCCAAAGGAAATGAAATACAACTATGCTATACAAATAAATAATTTATTTTTCTCTTCAGGAATCGTAGAAGTAGAGGTCATATAGATCAGTTTTCGTCTAGAGGCAGAACCATTGTCAACAGTAGATCAGCTTAGCTGTGGCTCTCCTTAGCCAAATCTTGAAAAACTTCCATGAATGAAGACTCCACAGTTTCACTGGGAAATCTGTTCCAAAACTGCACATTTCTCTCAATGAAAAATATTTTCTTGATATCAAACCTGAACATTCCTGCATTTTGGAGCTACTGGCCCTTGTCATAACATTGAGCACTACCAAGAAGAGTATATTTTTTTCTGATATAAATTACCAGTTGTATTTTTTGAACACCATCTATGGCAGTCTGCAACACAGGAAAAGAATGGTTTTCTTTGGAGGAAGGTCATGGTTCAAGAATATCAGGTTTCATCCTATAGTCTCAAGATTTCTGACAGTTCCTGGATAGCTTCCAGGCATTTTAAAAGTAAATAAATAATAACGATAAAATGACAGTAGTCTTTGACCCACTATGCAATGTCTGAACTTCTATTAAAAAAATTAAGAGGTCTCCTAAGCAAAACAAATTTTATTAGAAAGGATGGTTTATGGTTTGGATTGGTGAACTCTTCTCTAGTTCTCAGTCTTTCTGAGTCATACTTCTATATCATAATCAAATATACTGAAATCTATAGGAATTGCTCTTCATTGTGAAATTAAGCTATGACACTTTATCTTGGTAAATATTGTGAAGTAAAAATTTATTTTTTTAACAGGTCTCATAAACAAATTTCATAGAGCCAAGTAGCAACCTAAGAAAGACAGGTAGAACCTCTTTGAAAATGTCTTAAAAATAAAGAATCTTGTTTGGGGGTTTTTTTGGTTGGTTTGTTGGGTTTTTTTCCCTGTAAACAATAGGAGTTTCACATTTGGCTTCACTAGGAACAATTGAAAGATGGAGTAGAACATTACAATGAGTCGTGTGTTACCGTGGGAAAGTACTGGCTAAAGGTTAACATTTGGAAAGCATAAGGGCACATCTCCTCACTTCTTGTGACGAGAGAAATAACCTTGAGCAAATCACTTCTCTGTCCTTTTCCTCATCTTACTGCGAAAAAAAGGAATAACGCTATTCACCTCTTACATAAAGTACCGTGTGGAGGACAAGTGTGCTATAAAAACAGTATAACAGTATGACAAAACCACCAAATATGAACGCAGAAAATGGCATTGAAATACTTAGTTTTGTCTGTTTCTTTTTTCTTGATAATGACTACAAGATCTCTTGTCCAGTAAGCTGACATTTCTGCATAAAGAGGCAAAAGGATATTGTCAGTAGAGGTTTTGCTTTCCCGGATATTTCTGGAAGGAGTTGATGGATAGATCACCTACGTTCACTTGAAATGTTACAAAATACAGAAACTGTGAATACTGCATTTACCTTAAGATTTAATTATGATATACTGTCCAGAGGAACATTAGAGAAAATTTTGGACACAAAATAAATGTGGTATTTTGCTAACTCCAGAATAATATTGTATCATCCAGTACAACTAAAGGTTCATATAGGTTTCCAGAACTCTTCACAGAATTTTTGATTGTCAGGAGGCAAAAATAATTTTCTGTGCTTCCTTTTTTTCCTCTGAGGAATGTTTAAAAGGATTTCCTTCCTTCTCTGAGGGTGTATCAGTCATAAATTTTTGAAAGATATTTTCTTTACATCACCAAGTGACATTAGATGGTATACCTCTTTATTAAACAGATGATCAAACTCTAATATTCATGATATAGAATAGAAGGAAATAGTAGTATCCATCCTGAATATTTAGACTCAGATTTCTTCAGGAATTTTGAGGAAAAAAGAATTATTGCAGGAGGCACTCATAGTCATACTGAAAGCTGTCTTTATTTTCTTAAAATACTTGTCCATTTTATATAGACTTATAATCTGTTAATTTATGTCTTGCTGAACAGTTTCTTTAGCTGATGCCATAAAGAAAGTTAACTTTTATGGGTAATTCTTCTAAGCTACACATCCATGAAACAATGAATTTACTGTTTTGCATCTGCCTTTATGATCATATTTAATTAAAAGTAACATTTTTTTTTCCTAAACTAGACATTCAGCAAGAACAGAGAACAGTGAAATGCACACGTTGGTCTGACTGTGACACAGTTCTCTGAAGCCTGATGGGACCGCACCAGAGAATTTCTTCTCTTGAATGAAAATCTTGCTATCGGTATCAAGCTAAAGCAATTGAGAAACTGCAGAGGAAAAGAAAATGAGCTTTTCTAACCAAAGAAGTGGGACATGAAACTGAAGGAACCCCAGGTAGCATGTCATCTTACCTTATAATTAAAGTAGAAATAGATTAAATATAACCAAAAGATTTATTTCTTTTTAAGTGACTTCTGCAATATCACATACCTTGACTCTCAAGAATTTGACTTTTATAAATCTGATTTTTGTAAGTTCTTATTTGTATATGTTTTATCTGTATTCACCTGTTTACCTTTTATTCCTCCTAGAACTCTTGAATCCAGCAGACAATTTGAACAAAATAGTGAAAAAGATATGTCAAAGATAAGAAAATTCTGCTACAGAAGAGTAGACAATAAAGAGCCCATAAATTTCTTGACTGACAGACCGTATATTTTCTTTGGTATCTGTCATGGTTTAACATCAGCCGGCAGCTCAGTCTTAAACAGCTGCTCGCTCACATCCCCCCGGGGGATGAGGGAGAGAATCGGAGGGGTAAAAGAGATAAAAATTTGTGAGTTGAAATACAGTTTAACAGGTGAAGCAAAAACTGTGCCTGCAAACAAAGCAAAACAAGGAATTTGTTCCCTACTTCCCATAGGCAGGCAGGTGTTCAGCCATCTCCAGGAAAGCAGGATTGCATCCCATGTAATGGTTACTTGGGAAGATAAACACTATCAGTCTGAACGTCCCCCAGCTGATACTGAGAATGATATCATTATTATACGAAATACCACTTTAGTCAGTTGTCCCAGCTGTGTCCCCTCCCAGCATCTCGTGCACACCCAGCCAACTTGCTTCTGGGGCAGTGTGAAGAGTAGAAATGCTCTTGACTCTGTGTAAGCACTGCTCAGCACTAAATCAGTGTTGCCATCATGGTTTTCATCACAGATCCAAAACAGTTCTTACTACCTACTATGAAGAAACTTAACTCTATTCAGCCAAAACCAATACAGCATCAAAAAATCCACACTGATATTCAACAACATGTTACAAATTCATGACTTAGGCCCAGCTTAATTTTAGTCCTCTTCAGTATATTTCTGACAGAGGGAGGATGCAATGGTGGATGTGGTTTATTTGCTGGGGTAGAGGAAATACTGATGTTCAGAAAAGTTAAATTGTCAAATGATCTGTAACTTTTATTAAAGAATTTGTAATTTGGAAATTATGTAGATTAATTGATTTAGAGAGAAAAAGACATTATTTGATCATGGTTTCCCTGAATAGCACCTATAATATCAAATAAACCTAACCTAAAAATCCAGATCCTCTCTTTCAGGAATATTGAAGTTCTATCTGTAACTGTTCCCAGTTTAGAGCTAGGGGCACAGTGCTAATCCAATTGTTCCTAAATTCCCTATCTGTTTTTCTGGTCCTTGCAAAATTTGCCAACAAAACCAAATATAATATTCAGAATATTTTTCCAATTTAAGAACTAGTTTAAAGAAAAGGAAAAATTTGGCTTAAATGGTGTAGGGAACCATGGGATCCTCTGGTGCTGTGATGAATTCAGTTCCAGAGACAGACCAAATCCTGTCGTAAATCAAAATGGCTTGTTTGGAGAATCTCTAAATTGAAGGTCTGTGTGTTCAAGGATTTTTGTTATACAAGAAAGTAAACATTTACAGGGCACTAGTCACATTCCTAAAGTTATGTCAACACTGAATAACACAGACTTAAGACAATTTAAAAACTTCTCATTTTTTTCAGTCTTTTCTTGGAATACACTATGGTTACACCTTAGCTGGCCAGGTCTTCTTTCCTAACTTGAATATTACTGATTAATTGTTGTGTCTAAATTGTTATCCTATTGTTATTAATTGTATGGACTATATCTTAGATTGTCCTATATTTCATACATATATGAAATTAATCTTAAGGTATCATCAAATAATTTTAAAATGGAGCTTTGTTCTCTCTCATCCCTACTTATTTTGGTGTGATAAACAATTGATGCTGAGTAATTGCTGCAGAATCTGGTCCCTGGTCAATTCTCCTGTTGAGTAAATTTTTTATAACTTCCCCTCAGTTATTTACAGTAAACAGCACTTTTAAGTTGTGTGGGTACTCGCTCACTGGCCGTTAGGCAGTGGACTGGGGGAACTTTGCTCAGATGATGGACCTATCTTCTGCTAATTCCTGCTCTCACCAGAGCAAGACTATAGATGTTTCAGTGCTTAACTCGAGCAGATTCAGATGCTGTTCCCATTGAAATTCTTACTGCTAATCTCACAGGGAACCATGTGTTTTTAACATGATTCACTGCAGTAAAGAATATAAGCAAGTGAAAAAACACTCGATCCAGGAAAATCCTCAAGCCTATGTTCAGAGAAGATTGTTTGGCACCACATCACATAAAAACCAAACAGTTATCCAGTGATTTTTTTTTTTCCTTAGATGTATGAATCTGCTTCTTTTTAACATGGAATTTTTTCTCAGTCCCAGAGATTTAATGTTCCCTACATGAAGAGAGAGAATTTAAAGTTACTTTGAAAGTCATAGCCAGTGGCAATGAAATGGGTATAACTCAGTTAAATTTGCCATGACAATTTCTGACTGTAGACCATATATTTGGCTAAGTGAAATTTTATTGACCTTCAGTCCATGCATTCCTTGTTCAAATGCAAAACAACTGGCAAGAATCACCAGCTGAGGATGATGGGGGACTGAATTAATTGAGTTTACTTTCAAAGCTGCACTACAGCCTCCAGATTATCATGTTACCTGTGAAATTTCCTAGTTATGATTACTTTTCTGCCAAGATGCTGACAGTCCCCCAGGCTTAGGATGCAAAAAACTCAATCAATAACTAATTTCAGACCCAGATTCTTCCCTCCATTCACAATAAAAATTAGGTGACTATGTGAACAGTCTCACTGAAACCCACAGAGATGCTACAGGACAGAAGCATTATTAACTTCTTAATGGCGCTACTGCCTGACTTCAGTGTTTCCTTTAAAGAGAATGTGGATTTCTACCAGCCATTTTTTTTTTTAATCAAAAGTCTGACTTCCCCTGTTGAATTTCTGTAGCGATGCTAGTTTTATGTGTAATGAGTTGGATACTGGATGAGATACATTAGTTATTTGGATCATTTTTAGCAATTTAGACTTACTCATTTGCACTATAAATTAAACTCTTGTGTGAGTATAAGGGAAAAAATGTATGCAATAATATCTGTAAAAACTATAAATTTAACATTTGCAATCATCAAATGAGCAGCTCATTAAGAAAGAAGCATGTGTGAATATATCAGGAAAGCTGAGAAATATAAATTGAAAAGTGTCTAAACCTCTTGATTGTCTTTTATTTGAATTAGTTTCTTCAGCAATAATACAAATTCTGATCATATATGGACTAATGTCTGGTCTCATCAGACTCCATAAATCCAAAATTAATTCAGATTTTATCTCTCATAGGGTGATGTAATTGGAAGCTGGAATTAGTCCATAGTCTCATTTTTGCTTTAGATAATTATTTTTTCTTGTGATAGCAAGGTTTTGGACTCATTAGTTCAAGATCTCATCAGCCCAGACACTCTAACAGATGACTCTGTTAAGTTATCTCATAACATCTGACACGTAGTATATTTTCTCATACATATTCTTAGCTCTCAGCATCTGGAAGGTATAGCTTAGTGTGCAATAAGAGAGGTTTTGATAAAAGCATGCTACCCTGTATACCCTCACTTAAAGTCATGTCCATGAACAGTGACCAAAGGTCAGCTGATGCACAGTAACTTCCTAAATGGTGACACTGATGTGTGTAAGCAGCTCTAGAGTTATGTCACCTGCCTTTGCTTCCTCCAATTAACTGTTCTCTTGTTCTCTTCTGTATGTGAAGTCATAACTTTATGGGAAAAAATAATCTGAAGATTTGGACTCCATACTCTTTGTATGTCTGGATGCATTTCAGGAATGTTGAACATTACAATGAACTTTCAATGGCTGATGAATAGTGCGTTTTCATGGCTCAAATAAAATAAGGCCCAGCTTTTATACTTTGTATCAATTATCTCCCAGCTGTACAGTCAGAAACAATCTTTCCTTATTTGAGCTGCATTGATCTATCACGTTTTGCTCAAGTAAAATCAAATAATCAACTCAGATAATCCAATATTTGCCTCAGGTGATGCCAAATTATGAGAACTGTGTGTTCCATTCATAACAGATAAGAAGAAAGGAAAACCATTCCTTTTCTCTAGAAATATCACTCATCACACATGGAATTCATACTTTGCAGAATAGTATGTTCTTTCAGTTACTGATTTAGTCTTAGCTAAGCTCAAGTTAAGCAGTTGGAGGAACACTTATGCTTATGCAATGATGTGACATTAAACATATGAACGATTTTAACCCCTCTTTTTCTTTTAAAGAAAAATAGACATCACTGAGGGACATGCCTTTGAGATGTTCCTTTCCAGTTTGGGCTTGTTTGAATTCCTCTCAGTAACATTAGTTATGAAGTATTGGGAGGAAAGAATTATTTAATTCAAATTCAAATCGGCAAATACTTTTAGACTACTAGACACATCTGCAGAGTTCTGCTGGTGTTTCCAAAGTCTAAAAGTTCTTGATGTATAAATACAATGCCAGAGCCACATAAAAGAAGTCTAGTAAAGTGTAAACAGGATGTAGAAATTTGAGTTCGTTTTAGAGTATTCCATCCGAATATCATTGGTTTTTGTCTCCTTATCAAACCTATAGCAGAGTATTCTAAGACCTCCACATGTTTAACACTACAGCTTGACTGTTTCTACTTAGTTACATTCAATCTATACTATAGTAAAATGCTCATGGCAAACTAAATTATCACATTTTTTGCCACTTGAAAGATGCCATTGCATCAGTAAATTTTCTGCCATCTGCAACTCTCTGAAATAGGTCTGAATAATAAGACATACTTTCATACACAGTTTATCACGGCAGTGTTTCAGTGTGGGATTCAGCTTAATTTTAGACTAAACTTGAGGTTGATTAGGCTATCTTCACCTACTCCCCAGCTAGTCAAAGATTAGACATTATCCGTGGAAGAGTTCTGTTTCACATGCATGTTCAGGGACACGTACACGTCAGATGCATGTGGATACCCCGTGTTACTTCTCCGGCAACCTAGCAAGAGAAGTGGTACAAATTAGTATTAGAGAAATAGAGTTAGAGGAGATAAATCTGACTCACCCATATACATTTTCAGTCAATATTCAAATGCAGCAACACTCATAAATTTTGCCTTATGGGAATACAGGCAATTACTGTGTTTAGTATTCATAATTTATCTTGCCTCAAAATAAATCTTATACTTGGTCTATATTAATTGATTCAGACTCAGCTCTGTATATAAACCAATCACTCCTTTTTTCTCATTTGGAATTATATTTTTTTTTTGCCAGCATAAGATCTTTACTGATGTCCAAATTGTGATTAATTTTATTTGTTACATTTCTCTTCAGAAGAGGAAATAGACCACAACGATCATCTAGTTCAACTTTCTGACCACTTCAGAGCTGACCAAAAGTTAAAGCATGTTGCCAAAGACATCGTCTACATGCCTTTTAAATACGGACAGGCATGGAGCATCAACCACCTCTATAGGAAGGCTGTTCCACTGTTTTACGACCCTCTCAGTACAGAAATGCTTCCTAATGTCCAGTCTCAGCTTTGAACCATTCCCACGCATCCTGTCATTGGATATCAAGGAAACTAGGACAGCACCTCCTTCTTCACTTTCCCTCCTCGGGAAGCTGTAGAGAGCAATAGGATCATCCCTCAGTTTCCATTTCTCCAAACTAGAGAAGCCCAATGTCCTCAGCTGCTCCTCATATGACATGGCTTCAAGCCCTGTCACCTGTGTTGCTGCCCTCCTCTCTATGCATTCAAGGACCTACGTATCCTTCTTAAATTGTCAGGTTGAGAACTGCACAGAGTATTCAAGGTGAAACCGCACAAACACTGAAGGACTGGAATGAACATCACTGTTAGAGTAATGTCTCCTTTCTTGTTTTGCCTTTTCAATATTAAATGAAGTCAGGATCAATTTGTGCCCAGATCCAGATAGATAAACATTTGGGGCTTATATATAGATAAGCATTTATGTATCTGGTAACACCAGTTCTCAGTGGCAGACCAAGAGTGCAGTTAGATCATCTTTCAATCTGCTATTTCAGTCCTGTGAGTCGTGTGTCTGTTGACACATCTTTTGCAATTTGGAGTGTCCTAGGTGCTTTGGAGCAACCAAAATTGAAGCAATAAACCAAAACCTAATTCTCAAAACACAGATCGAAGAAATATTTGCTATAGCCAACATGACTGCTAACAAGATGTCACTGGGAAGTTTCACGGTGACAAAGCTTTAAAACACAATGTATGGGAGCAAAGGTAGATGTCCAGCTATCTTGTTAAGTTAGGAGAAGCTTTCCAAATTTTCTGTCATGCTTAGATGTTATTATGCTACCACAACGATAAGTCACAGACTCTTTCTCTTCCTTTCAAGCACCTCTTCTACCCTCATCTTCTTCCAACTTCATGTCAGAAAATATAATCACTCTCCTTACTGGAGTACAAGAACAAAGCAGCTCTGGCAGTCCCAGTCCCGTTCCAGCACAAGGGAACCAAACTACTTCCTTCCAACCAGCCACAGGGTGCAGGTCTCAGATTTGTCTTACTATATACAAAATAAAATCTATACTCCTGAAAACAATTCTATGACCATTCACTATGAATGGGCAAAGCTGGCATCTTGATTTTTAATATGACAGAATTCATATATGTATTATTTCTTCAGTCAGGCACTATTCTGAGTGCTTTAAGGTGCTTACAGTACTCAGGATAAATACATATAAATACATATAGACAAAATTAATGGATTTTAACTAAGAGTGGATTGAAATGAATATCTTAATCTTTACAAAATACGAGGGAGACAATGATTTAAAAAAATCTCAAACTACTGAATATAAAGTAAAAGCAAGTTTCCCATTGCCTTCCGGTCTTTGCAATAGAGAGAGCTGAGGCTGCCAGTAGTGTAAAGCCCAAAAGATTCAGAATGTGAATCTGAATCTCATGGCAGATCTTTGGAGGATTCTGTTAAAAACACGGGAAAGAAAAAGTTTTGAAGAGTGTGTTTTGACATGGGCACGTGGGCTTGGGACATAATTTGTACCCACTGCAAAAGTGGATAAAGCATCTTTTTCACTTAACATTGTTCTTTTCTTCAATTAATAAAAGGTATAAAAATCCCAGGTTAAGTGCACATGTACCAAAAGAATACATACAGACGACAATTCTAATTCAAGCACTGACAGAATCAGAATGTAGCGCACAGCATCTTATGATTAATTACACTTTTCAACAGCACTTCCACTCATCATCCTGTTTGCCAGCAGATGGAGGTGAGGGACAGGTTACTTTTTGTTTCAGTACATCACAATGGAGTAAGTACAGCAGCCTTCAGAGAGCTCTGAAGTATTGCACTCAGCAGTAGTACTTGCGTGCCAGAGCAATATCTTGTACCACCTCAGTTTGTCACTTAATCATAATTAGTGTCATTGTCAAAAAAAATTTTATGGGTGTTTATTTTTCCTCCAGGCAGATAATTAATTAAATCTTATTGGTAGATTTATCCATAAGGAGCCGCAGGTTGTTTACTCTTCAGATTACTAGGACAAATATGTCTCTGCAGAAGTTTAAATTGGTTTTGTATACAAAGATTTAGCATACAGATTCGTGTAATCTGAAAATATTTACTTATAGGTATCTTACACGTACAGGTGTGCATAGCTGAATGCACAGAGGAAATAGAATATTGTTTGACCTTGGTTTTCTAAAAGGTTTTTGCTGTTCCATTCAGAGGGTTGAGGAAAGTTCCTCCCAGTTCAAGCTTAACATTGGCTTACAAATAAAGGACTGGAAGGTCAGTGACTTTGCGGTTTTTACTGACTCCACAGAGATCATTTGTCCAGTCACAAAACAAAGTATTGAATGAGGAATGTCAAGTCTAATGGATTAGATGTGGACAGTGGAAAAACCAGACAACTTAGGAAAAACAATATGTCTCTTCATTCATAAGAGTGAAAAATAGAAGCAAATTTCGTTTGATTAGTTCCTCAGAAGTTTAACAAGGTATTCCACAAGGACAAGCTGAGCGCTCAGCTGGTGCAGCACTGCTGGGACTGATGCCAAGAAGGCACTTAAAGTAGAGCCAGAGCACAAATATAGGGCTGTGTCCCTCTTGCCAGAGCAGTGAACCATCACATTCTGCATGGCTGGCTCTTCCAGGAATTTGTAGAGAAACTAATGCTTTATTTTGAGAAAAACAATATCTGAGAGTAACAGTAGTGAAATGTTCTCTCGTGTGCAAGTTTTTGCTGCAGTAACAAAGACTTTACCCTACTTGAATTTTGTAAAGTATTGTTTCTTAAAAAAAATCTTCATAACTTTGAAGAACCAAGGAATGAGTGCCCCATTAAAAATTAATCACCATGAGAACAAGACAGAACAGAGTTGAAGGTATTAAGCTATATGGAGAATAAACAGCCTGATAAAAACTTCTCAGTAGAAAAGCAGTTCAGCTGTTTGTCACGCCATCTTGTTTTAATCTTGACTAGTTAACTGAACGTAGAGGTTTGTAATCTTTTTTACTAGCTAGAAAAGCCTATTTATGTTGTTTTCACTGAATAAGAGAAGAAAAAGCTTACATCTTGTTTCCTTCTCATCGCTCACCAAAAGAAGGAAGGTCTAACAATGTGTTCCCGTGTCAATTTTGTGTTTTTCTGCATGGCCTTAAGTTACACTCAATCCTAGGAAATTTATTATGTCCTGTTCACGAATTTAAGAGGTATTAAAAATATTGATTTTAAGAAACAAAGAGAACAACTCGGGTCCCTAAAAACTGTGTAATGTAGTGCTATTTATGGCACCCTAGAATAACTTTGACCCTTGAAGAACCAGTTTAGCACCTGAATCCCACCCAAAATATACTTCCCATTGTAAAGTAAGATAGAAGTTCAGGTTGTACTAGATAAATTAAACAGATGCTAAAGAGAAACTACACCATGACATTGCTATGTAACCTTGACTTTTAAATGGAAAAAGCTGCTGAAACTGTTCTGTTTATTGGATTTCATAAGAAGTTTCATTATGAATTGAGGTGAACGCAAAAGCCAACTCCACTTTACAGAAAAGCAGTTACCAACAAGAGACTGAGATTTACACTGTGTTCTTGCATTTAGATTTCTAAGTTTTACCTTTCCAGAGAGAGGTCATAGCTACTCTGCTTTGACAATGCAGAGTGAGGATATTCTCCCTTGTATTCAATAAATCACTGACTAACCCATCCACTCAAGATGAATTTTTGTTCTTCAGGATGGGTTTCATGGTTTGTCAGCTTGAAGATGAAGCAAATCCATATTTTCTACCTAACTGGAGAATATACCTGGCTGTTTCACAATATAAGTACCATCTGCTCCAATAATACTGCCTTGCAAAAATAAAAACTAGTTTTACTGGGCTCAGAGTACAAACACCTGAAATTAATGTCAAGACCTGGATTCTGGCTTTTGTCATAAAGTCTAATATACATTTTTCCCTGCATAGTATGCAACCTTTTAAGTTGGGATCAGAACCTATAATTCCCTGGTCAGATCCGAAATTACCATTCAGAGCACTGACAGAGTGTCTGCACTGGGCACAGAACTTGTCATAGAATAACTGATTACAGAATTTAATGGACTTGCCTAAAACTGACTTGAATATCTTGTAGAATTTCCTTCTAAAGTCATCCAGCATTTCTAATTTGAGCTTTTTGTTATATTAATAAATTCTAACGATAGTCTTAATACTACTTTTCACTCTGGCATAGCATTTTTTTTCATTATTGTTTCAAGCTTGAAATACCACAAAGAATAAATGGACACAAACACATGGTGAATATCAACCCATTAACTGGTTTAAATAACTCCTAAAAATACTGCAGAACACGGATTCTTGATGAATTTCAGGAGGAGATAATTTTTAATTGGATATATAGACTGCTATACATTTGCAAAAAGAAGAAAGATGGATAAAGGTACACCACAGTCATAATACACCACTTCTAAATTCGATGATTACATTTTAAGCAATTATATTTTAAGCAATTATATTTTAAATTTAAATTTTGTATAATGCATATAATTTTACAAGAACGTACTTACATAATACATGAGTATTTTCTTATATATTTTACATATGGTTATACTTCCTGCTAGAAGAGAATAATCTTTAACTCATAGCTCACCCCTATCAACTTAGCAAGTTTAGCCTGTAAGTCAAGTTTATATGTTTTATCACCACACATTGGAACAACCTGATACAATTAACAGTCAAATCTTTGGGTTAAGGTTACTTTTATGCCCACATAATTTTGTAAGGGTTTTATTCTTTATTTTATGGGACATTCAAATACTTTGATCCTGCGTGTGTTCTTAAATCTACTGCACATTTGAAATTCTAATCACCTACTAAAGTTAACTGCTCCCTCAAGAACACTTGGGAAATCATCCTCAGGCCAAAAGAAGCCAGGTGTAGTTTCATGGTTCCTTTGCTGAACCTTCTGCACCCATAACAAAGGTCTACCTTGACTGCAGGTGACAACACTGCCAAAGATGTTAATATCTAACAGGATAAAACCTAGCAATGATAAAACTTTTGCTAAACAAAAGTTGTTGACTGTTTAGAAAACAAAAATAACATGCAGGGAAAAGACAGGACAGCCTGTTTAGTGGTGAACGGTGAATGAAAGAAGAGTTGAAAAGCAAAATTTTTGGGCCACCAATCTGAATTCATTTATTCCCTCCCTAAATAACACTCAAGTGTTGTTTTGGTGGTTAAAGGCATGCCAGGCCATCAGCAGGTAGCATGACATTAAGCAAATGTCCAGATTTGCTACTTTACTCCTTGTACTTAAGGAGAAAGAAATCCTATACTGCATAAACTGTTCTTGTCATCCAAGGCTGTTCTTCTTTTCCACATTAGATGATGTTAATCAGATACTGTTAATGAACCGAGGATTACTGACTTCCATTTAGAACTGCCAATTAATTCCGAGTAGGGATTTGAATTGGGTTTTAGACCACTGTAATTTTTCTTTTCTTAAGAAGGGCTTCACTCTTAGTACTGCTCTTTTCTGAAAGTCGTGCTGATTAATTACTGTGCTTGGTCAAACAGAATATTCTCTTTCCCTGTTTTTTCATATCACTTGATCACAGCAAAAGCAGAATTTCCTGCTTTATATATGATCTGAGGATCACAAACTGTTTTATCTTGAATCCTAAATGTAAATTATTAAGAAAACATAGCAAATCTCTAAGTGTGCTTTCACTTCATTTGTTATGCTCGTACTTGCTTCGAAGAGGAGCAGCATCTCTTAAGGAGATTCAGTTGCTCAACCTGAGAAACAAGTTTCAGTGAAAGGTGTTCTTTTGCAATTAATGCATATCAAACTCTCAGATTCAAAGCACAAATTTCCATAGAGAACACTCTCTACAGCAGACCGATGTGTCACAGAGTGTAGTCACAATATGGTTAATTGTGTACATATATACACATAGATATTATTTTCTTTCTTAACTTCAAGACAAGTTGGATGGAATAAATGTTGACAAATTTTTGATTATTTGCATAAATTTCTATCTTTAGGTGAAATGTTACCTCTTTTTTTAAATATGTTTTTTATTTTAATGTACTGCTTTCCAAAGAAATTAATTCATATCCACAACCAATTGAAACAAGCCCACCTGACTAAGGTAAGTAGAGGACAGTAACTGAAATGAAAAAGAATCCCACTTTAACTGTCACAGAAATTTAAGGAGAATTAGGATTAAATTTGGAGCTTCTTGGCTTTTAGCACATTTTAAATACAGGGCTCTTGTTCAAAAGTGAACTCTGCTTTTGATGACAGATATCCTTTTATAGGTTTGGTAAGACCCCATTAGAAATTAGAGTCATCATTAGTCTCTGCTAGAGTTTTACACATTTCTCCTGCTCTCAGCTCTGTGCTAAGCTAACGTCTGATCTCAGTCACAGCTGTGCTGAACAGCAGTAATTCCACTGAACCAATCTGGTGACACTAAACAACTGTTAACATCAACTCAGTTGTGTGTGCTATTCCTTCAAGTATAATCTTCTCAACACCTAATAGCATCGCAAGCACAAATATCTTCCACCTAGTTCTTCCCACTCTAAGGACTTGGCTACAGTGACCAAAGATGAGTGCTTTGCTTGTGCTCCAGACCAGGTCAAAATGAGCCAAGTCGGGATGCAGCGTGACCGCCATTAGTTCAGTGCTGCATCCAAGCTGCTACAGACAGTGGCACGGTGTCACCCCGACACGGCACACTGCTTTCCATGGAGGCTTTCAGACCCTAAAACAGAGGGAGAGAGTGTACATATAGCCGCCTGTACGCACAGATCCTAGGGCTCTCTCTATTAATAAATTAAAAAGAGACTGGGTAGAGGTGTGGTGGCAGCAATCTGACCATTGCATTTTTACACTAACAGCGTAATTCGCGAAGATTTTTCATGTGAGTAGTCTCTCAAATGACCCTTAAGTAAAATTTAAGAATTAGCACAGACCAGATACCATTCCTAAAGACAATTCATAAGCAGATATCCGGTCTTGGAACCCAGAACAGTATATTAGTATACAGTCTGACCATGCCACCTCTGGTCACAGAACCAGAAAGCATACTCTAGCAGTTTTTAGTGTATAAGAAGAGATTTAAATCCTGATACCTCTCTACCTATGAATTAGAAGTCTTGAAGTAGCCACATTCAGAAAGCTTCTGTATCCTGCCAAAGCTGCAAGATGGTCTGCGAGTAACAGCCTACATTGCAACAAGGCCAAGTTCAGAGTCCTCCATGTGGGTCACAACAACCCCATGCAGCGTTACAGGCTTGGGGAGGAGTGGCTGGAGAGCTGCCTGGCACAGAAGGACCTGGGGGTGTTGGTTGACAGCTGACTGAGCATGAGCCAGCAGTGGCCCAGGTGGCCAAGAGGGCCAATGGCATCTTGGCCTGTGTCAGACACAGCGTGGCCAGCAGGAGCAGGGAGGTGATTGTGCCCCTGTGCTCAGCACTGGTGAGGCCGCACCTCGAGTGCTGGGTTCAGTTTTGGGCCCCTCACTACAGGAAGGACATTGAGGGGCTGGAGCGTGTGCAGAGAAGGGCAACGAGGCTGGTGAGGGGGCTGGAGAATAAGCCCTGTAAGGAGAGACTGAGGGAACTGGGGTTGTTTAGCTTAGAGAAGAGGGGGCTGAGAGGAGACCTCATCCCTGTCTACAGCTGCCTGAAAGGAGGTTGTGACGGGGTGGGTGCTGGGCTCTTCTCACAAGTGATGAGCGATGGGACAAGAGGAAATGGCCACAAGTTGTGCCAGGGGAGGTTTAGACTGGACATTAGGAAGAATTTCTTTACTGAAAGGATGGTCAAGGATCGGAACAGGCTGCCCAGGGAGGTGGTGGAGTCACCATCTCTGGAGGTGTTTAAAAAATACGTGAATGAGTTTCTTAACATGGTTTAGTAAGGAGAAAGG
>VWPV01015057.1:0-23768 GCA_013389885.1 Geococcyx californianus
GAAATGTTTTCCTGGGAGGGTAGTGAGGCGCTGGCATAGTTTGCCCAGAGAAGCTATGATAGCCCCATCCCTGGAGGTGTTCAAGGTCAGGTTGGATGGGGCTTTGAGCACCCTGATCTAGTGGAAGGTGTCCCTGCCCATGGTAGGCGAGTTGGATCTGAACAGACTTTATTGTCAAACCATCCTGTGATTCTATGATTCTATGAAAGTATCCCAACTTCCCCAGCTGGAGACTGCTCAGGAATGAGTCTGATGCCTCAGTGCAGACAAGGGAAGGGATGGATGCAGGAATAGAAGGAATGAAAGAAGAAAAATGTTAAATTTGCACAAGAATGAGGAAAAGTAAATGAATTTGAGTCATTGGTGAAAATAATGGTATGGCCAGAGGAGTGGAGGGATTTTAACTGTTGGTAGGTGTGTGGACAGACTGCACAAAGAGTTATTGCAGAGAGAGGGAATGTTCCTGCCTAAGGG
Source organism: Geococcyx californianus (assembly GCA_013389885.1). NCBI lineage: Eukaryota > Metazoa > Chordata > Aves > Cuculiformes > Neomorphidae > Geococcyx > Geococcyx californianus. The sequence continues at coordinate 475 of VWPV01015057.1, forward strand.
ACTGATTCATATGATTTCTGACAGAGACCTTACAACCCTCCAGGAATACTCACTTTTTTTTCCACATTAGCGTTGTCATCAGCACATTAAAAATTATTCCTTTTGCTAGAATTATTTTCAGGCCTAGCTGTGATAAAGACAGCATGTTCAGGTTTTCATCTGTAAAAGCAACAGACAGGGAAAGTCACAAGAGTGGTGAGATATCCTGCTGTCCAGACAGACTCAGTAGTCACTTGGTGGTGAAGTGGTTCCAGTGGGTGTGACTGAGGCACCCAGTAACACTGCTCCCCAGGCAGGGAGCAGGGCTGTCTCACCAGAGCCCCTCATTCCTTCCAGGCAGTAAGTATTTCAAAGACCAGGTTTTCATTCAGTATCCACTCAGTTATCCACTATGCAAGTATGCCACCCTCAAGCTGCTTTTAAATACAGTGTATTATGAATCCAGGATGCTGGAGAGCGCCTCCTTTGTTTCCCTGACTTTTGTTAAGATGAGCCAGGGGGAAGAATACAAAGTGTACTCAGATTTTCTGTTAATCTTGTTACAAAGCCATTTTAATTTGAAAAGTCATTCATCTATATTGGGGAATTAGGGAGCTGTCATCAAATAATTTTTTGTTTATCTTTGATCAAATCAGTCATGTTTACTGATGAGTGTTTTTCTGAAATGGTGTTTTGGAAACATTTGGCTTACTGGTTTCTTTTCAGCAAAGCTTTTGTTTGCAAAAGCGGAGCTGTTTTGAATCAGGGCAAGTGCAGAGGTGAGCTCAGCATCTTTGAACTAGAGAAGCAATGGTTGCTCAGGCTCCAGCACTGCCTCATGACCTCCCCCAGCCCTGAGCTGGAGCAAAGCTCGTTCAGCTGCACTGGATCTTCAGCACAACTCTGCTTTGATCACCCAGTGCTGACACTGCCTGCTCAGCTTTCGGTTGGTGAGGTGTTTGTGCACCCAAAAATAAACCCAACTCTTTACAAGTGTGAAATGCAGGCAGGCATCCGGTAAGGCTGACTCATCTCAGTACCTTAAACCACGGTGGGGTAGGGGAGGGGTTGTTTGGCCAGTCCTAGTGAGAATAAGCAGGCACTGGCTACGCTGATCATGCAGAATTCAGATTCAGAAGCGTACAGCAAACCATGACTGACAGTCTTGATATTTAAACCTTGTGGGGCCCTTTGGAAATTTCCAGTCTGAGCTTTTTGCTCCAGTAGGAATTCTGCAAACAGGGAACATTAGCAAAAACTTGGGAAGACATTTCCTTTAACCACGCCAAGCTTTACTCTGAAAATACTGTGTATATACCTGTCCTGAAGTGCAGAGACATCCCTGTGACACAGACAGCGCTGGCACCTGCAGGTATCAACAATATATTCAGTTAGTAACAGAAATACACTTCTACAGAAGTTTTATAAAGATGTCTCTACCTAGAAGGGCTGGATTAGAGTTTTTAAGCCTTTCCATAAACATTTCTGCTGTTTTCAGGACAATCATAAAATAAGATCTAATTAAACTTTAGTGTCCCATCAGACAAAGGAGTTTCAAGCTTTATATTTGCCACAGTGTGATTTTAAGATTGCTTTGCTGCAGCTGTAGCAGTCTACTGGTGATTAGTCTTGTTTCCACCCGAGGGAAGGAAAAATGAAACAGAAGCAACAAGACACCATTCCTTTGGAATGTAGGAGCATAATTCTGCATTGCTTGCAAGGCTGGGAGATGAGAACAAGTCCTTCTCAAAACAACAGCACAGAAACCAGGGTACCTCTAGCCCTCAACACACAGCAAACAATGCCATTACCACTTTCAGGATCCTCGCCCTTCAGTTCTCCAAAGCCCTCATGATTTGCACTGCACTGCATTTCATCCTTCTTGGCCCAGTAGGTTGACACATAGCTCGCTTCTGGTTTGCTCTCAGATGTTGCCACCTCCACAACAGCATTGGTGGTCTTAGGAGCTGATTTAAGATGAAGGCTTTCAGGGGAGTAATCTGTGATAATGCACATTTCCAAATCCTCGTTATCTTTAGAGACCAGTCTGTAGGCTGAAGGAGATGGAGTAACATCTGAAAATGGAGAAGAGAAGTTAGAGAAGAGCACAGAGTCATAGGTCCTTCAGTATTAACATATAGACACTTAAGTATGGAAGTTTTTCAATGTTTCCAGTGGGAAGTTGCCTGATCATAGTGATCTTGTGCTAGGACACCTTTAGAGAAGCAAGGCACCCAGGGGCTGCATGAAACTTATGTTATGTGGGAGACATAGAGAGGGGTCCAGCAGAATCCCTGGATCATCACAGGTGATACTTGTGTGGGCATCCACACCTGAAGTGTCCATTTCTAACTGGGTCATTCCTCTCTGCAACCTCTCATTCAACTCTACTCTGCAATGTGGGCTTCCTTCTGGATCTTGGCACAGATGCACTCCGGAATGTGTGTAACACCTGGAGAGAGCACTCTCCTGGCTTCCTTGCTATGAGATGCAATGTTTCTGGGCAGAATTGGGCTGCCCAGGGGCATTCCACCTTTTCTGTGCTAGAGTAATCAAATTCAGCACTGATATTCTGAATCCTACTGCCTCCACCTAGCCTGAGGGGCAGGGAGTAAACTCCCAGTTGAAAGGCTGCCCACGTTTACCACCAGTGTAATTGTATTCCTATAGGAGAAAGCTTGGAAAGCTTGGAAAGCCACTGCAAGGTAAGAACACACGGTTACATTTACGGAAAGAAAGATGAAACAAAACCAAGAGTATCCTTACGTTCCACAACCTGACAGTGCAGTGCAAGATTTATTTATCAAATTTTACCTGGAAGAAAGGGAGTTTGGGGAATAAAGACTGCAGATATAAGGTGCTTGGCATTTATTACTGTTTTCTTACTTCAAATTCTGCTTGCGAGTTAGTTAGACCAGGATTTTGCACACATATCAAAACACTACCTGTGGTTAAACTCCTTCTTTGCGCATTTAGCTTTGTTAACTGTTAGTCTAAGCAAGAAAACCTTTGGTCTTGTCCAGCTCTTGAAGCCTGATTCTTTGAGAAAATGGTTTTTGTTCATAGACTCATAGAATGGTTTGGGTTGGAAGGGACCTTAAAGCCCATCCAGTTCCAACTCCCTCCCATGGGCAGGGACACCTCCCACTGCATCAGGGGGCTCCAAGCCCCATCCAACCTGGCCTTGAAAGCTTCCAGGGATGGGGCAGCCACAACTTTTCTGGGCCACCTGGGCCAGGGCCTCAGCACTCTCACAGGAAAAAATGTCTTTCTAATATCTAATCTAAATCTCCCCTCTTTCAGCTTAAAACCATTCCCCCTCATCCTGTCCCTGCACTCCATGATTAAGAGCCTGTCCTGGAGCCCCTTTCACTACTGGGAGGCTGCTTTAAGGTCTCCCTGGAGCCTTCTTTTCTCCAGGCTGAACAACCCCAACTCTCTCAGCCTGATCATTCATGCACAATAGTAAAATGCTCTGTGTATCGGAATCCTCTGACGACGAACGGATTAAAGACAGACTGTGGCAAGGATGGAGACCTGGGGCTCTCAGCAGCCCTCTGGCTGCATTTCCCACTGGACTCCAAAATCACAGGTTTGGACTAGAGCTGCAGTTCACGTTTGCAAACTGACAAAGTGTTATCAGGTAGGACTGAGGGTTCAGATGAATATTTACTTTCCCTCTGTTCATATATCACACTAATAAATATTGAAGCAATACTAAAGACATCTTAGCTCCCAGATGAAGAAGTTCCCTTGGGGGAAGTTTGGACTAAAACTTCATTTTTAGGAACCATCTCAATGTCTTATCCAAGCACAGGGTTTGAGATAAATGCTTTTCTTCTGTTCAGTTGCCAGTTGTCAGCACCTTAGAGACTATGAGCTATACTTCATTACCAAAATGACCTCAGAGAAAGCCTAATCCACAAAGCCCTAATGAATATTTCTCCAGCCCTTCTCCTGAGCTGCAGTTCATCCATGCCAGCCCTGCTTTGGCTTTGAAAAAAGTGGTTGTAGAATCACAGAATGGCTAAGGTTGGAAAAGACGAATTTTGGAAAAAACTCATCCAGTCCAAACGTCAGCCCACTACCAGAGTGTCTACTAAATCATGTCCTGAAGTGCCACGTCTACATGTTTTTTGAACACTTCCAGCAATGTAGATTCCACCACTGCCCTGAGCAATCTCTGCCAGTGCTTCACAACTCTTTTGGTAAAGAATGTTTTTCTATTATCTCATCTAAACCTCTCCTGTCCCATCACTTGTTGCCTGGGAGAGGAGACCAGCATCCACCTCATTACAACCTCCTTTCAGGAAGCTGCCTCTCTCCTAGCTATGCAGAACATGGTCTAATACAGGTTCTGACTCCCTCAACCCCACTCCCCACCTCCCTTACTCCCAACTATTGGTTTGGCCATAGATTTCATTGATTGTTTTTTAGAGAGATGAAGACAGGAGCAGACAAAAAGCTTGATGGTAAATTCCTGTATAAAATACAGGGTGTTTTTCTCCCTTTAAATCTATATAGTGCTCTTATCTTGAATAGATAAAAAATAAGGTCTGTTTTTGCAGACAGCTTCAGCAGCACCTCTTTTGCAAAATACTCATTTCTCATTCTTGCTAAGAGTGGCTGCTGGCTTTGTTCTGGCACTGAAGCCTCTTTCCGATAAGCTCCTTTGCATATTTGCATGCTGCTGTGAAAGCCTGCAGGCAGAGGTCTTGGTAAATTTCAGCTCTTACAACCACAGCGCTGGGACCTGTGCTTCCTGTTATTTTGTTCTAATAAGCTGGCAGATGTGTCAGAGATGCTGTGTCAATTTTTGTGACCTGTACGTGCAGGAAAGGTTGAGAAGTAAACACTGACAGTCTGAGGAAGGACCAGGTGGAAGAACAGTAGCTGTTTGGATGCTATTCCTGATCAGTCTACAGAGAAAACTGACTCTGGAGACTGGTTTCAGGGACAGAGCAGTTCAAGCCTGTTCCAGCATCAGACTGAGAGCTATGCCTTTTTTCCAAGCAAGCTGTAGTAGGAATCCTCAACTGGTATAACACACAGCTTGTAGTTTACAGAGATTTTCCTCCTCCACTTCCTCCAAAGCAAGCGCTCCGAGTCTCTGGTCACACTGCAATTGGTGTGATTAGAGGTCTTTGATCCTCTCATCCTTCCTCAGCTTGAGTCATGATATTCCACGGCTAGAGCCAACCTGGAGCTCTCCTCCAACTCAGAGGAAATACATCCTTCTCATACATTCACACAGGTTGATCCTGACTCCAGAGCAGCAGCTCCAGTGACTTAACAAGCATTCCAGGGATGTTTGCTGGCCATCCTCCAATTGACGTTCTGAAACGTCTGCTGGAGGTTCTTTGTGAAACCTGCCAGCCCTGCATGAATGCTTGGATGTCTACAGGAAGGCTGAATTTCCACACTTAATACCTGAACCCTGCACTGGACTTCGGTGCTGGTGTCTGCAGGCACCCAGATAAAAGAAGCTGGGTCCTAGTCCAGTATCAGCCAAGTCATCCGAGAAATAAGGACTCCAAAGAGATTCAGTATTTGCAAATGTGAATAAGCTTCTTCAGTTACAGTGCTCAGGCCGAATTTTGGTCCCCAAAATGTGTTTGTCATTGCCTCTATAATTACAATTGGGGAAGTCAAACTACCAAAAACCATTCAAGATCTCTCACAGACCTTTAAAGGAGAAGATTTCTAGCTGAGCCAAAAGTAAAGATGAATTAATAGAGGAAGATACCCAGTATGTGAGGAGAAATCAAATGTTCAATGGACTAAATAGTTCTCCAGTACCACAAAAGGTTAAATGCTGGGCTTCCAGCGTGTGTTAACATTAAGGAAAAATTTATGTGAAGTTTTCTTAAATTTCATGTTGGAAAGCAATACCCTAATTGTGTTTATATATTGATTTATTCATGTATCACCTAAACTGTGGGAGACATTTACTGTGATATCCTTTGCTGCTCCTTTCAACAAAGTTAAGGGAAGATTCTGAGGGGTCAGAAGGAGTGATGCTGGTTATCTAATCTACTCTGTAAAGCTCACAGGTGAATGAGATGGCTAACCCATCTGTATATCAACTGCCTGGAAACAGACTGGCAGTGGCTGCTCCTGCATGCCTACTGTTTACACACAATAAGTTTTCATACTTTTTCTTCCGAAATTAGAATGAGTTGGAATGACCAGAACCAGCACTCGATTTGATTTGCCAGAGACTGACTTTCTTGAAAAAAAGTCATAGAATCATCAAATGGGTTTGGTTGGAAGGAACTCTTAAATGTCACCCAGTCCAACCCTCAATTCAAATTATTTCAACTCAAAAAAAGGGAAACTTTCTGAATTAGGGATCAACTATTTTTGTTGTGCCAGCCAAACCATCCCCTTGGTTTAATGAGTAAGAAAAATACACAATCAAAAGAATTAGCCTAAAATCCCTTCCTAAAAAGAGGTGAAAGAAGGGAATTTGTATGTTTATATCAAAATATCAGAAGCACTTTTGATCTCACATTTGTGGCATTGTCTCAGACATAGATGTCTATTTCATACCAAATTAGTCTCTTTTCCTAATCAATCAATCCAATGGGTACATTTAATTAGATAACTTACTTGGAATCATATGGCCTTGTGCCATTTACAAATCTTACCCTCATGGCCCAGTATCCCCACACCCCAGCCTGAATCTCAGCCTCAGGCATCTGGGAATTTCTTCCAATTCAGTGTGTGATTCCGATACCTGCAGCATCTCTGAACTCTTTTCCCCCTCAATCTAAGGCAAAAATGCAAAATCTGATTTCTGTAAAATAAACTTACCTCTGCTGAGGTTAATATTTTCAGTTTACAATTACTGCACCATCACTGCCTGACAGGACTCAGAAATCAATGTTAATGACTCACCAAAACCATTAACCTAAAAGACAGATGACACTGTCTTATTTCCCACTATTACCAGCTTCTCTGCTCCATCTCCACAAGTACCCCGTCAAGAAATAATCCTGGGTTCATTTTCTTTCAGCCTTCACTCCTCCCTCCACTCTTTGTCTAGAGTGTAGGCTCATTCTCCATGAAACAAGATCTATGCAGAAACACCAGCGGACACTGCTCACACTGGTACTTTCACAGCCTGTCCTTCTCCAGATCTTACTGTCCTGGATTTGACTTCAAATCTCGTCCCTCTTCCAAACACAAGGTTATTGCGTCTTTCTGTTTCCCACTCAGCGAGAAGCCTCTGCAATAAATTCCTGCCTAACAGCTGCATGTTCCAATGGATCCTCATCCAAAACATGTGGGAAAGCTGTCTGTCAGAGGATGACGCATGAAGATATTTGAAATTTCATTCCTTTTTTTTTTTTCAGGTTTTGAATGCATTTTAAAATATACCTGAGGGAAGGAAAGAGATTTACCATGCATTACAAGAAGTTTGGTTCCCCTTCCAAATACAAGTTTTCCAGTTCCTGACTGCTCACACTGTAACATGAGGTTTTACAAATACGGAGGAGGACTTTACTTTTGGATTTGAAAACCAAAAAATTCATGGCATATTCTCTTAGGCTAAGAGTTAGAAAATCCTATCTCTAAGCCATTAGTTAGAATAATCTTCAACCATTTTATAATTATTATTTTAAAGATCAAAAATTAACTCTGAAAGCTTTAATAGCCAGAAACTCTATAAACTTTTCATTCATTCAACCGCATGTGACCTGCTTGCAGCACGATGAGTGACTGCATTGTGCTGTGAGTGAGCAGTACCTGAGCTGGTCTTCCCTGCATCGGGTCACTGCCACACCACAGCCAAGCACTCCCTGGATCCCAAACCACCATCTCTGTTCCAACTAGTATTTGTCAAGGGAAGCTGAAAAGAAGTGGAAGAATCCTTCCATTAAACTCCTAGTCCATCTACCCAATGAACAAATGGTTTATCAGTCCTGGTGTTAATATGGGACAGAAAGTTCAAACTTACTTGGGGTAATAAGAAGTTGGGTCCCAGTTCCAAATGTGAGTTTCATATATCCCTGGTGTCATCCTCTACAAAAACATAGGAAGTTTTTCTCAGCTCATACTGACAATCAAGTCAGCAGATGTTCCACAGCAGAAGATAATTTAAGGGGCCAATGACCAAACACACTGATTTAAGTCACCATCAAAGTACCAAAGAATTCCACTAGAAGATTATCAAGATCAGAAACGGGGAGATCAAATTGAAGACCTTCAGTTATTCACAAGTTACACTGCATATTCCACCTTTCGGGGCAATAGTAGGAACAGACTGTGGGTTTGCTTCTAACACCACCTCAAATCCCTGTTTGGTGTGCCATGCAGTTAGAACCAGAACCTTGTAGTCCCAGTTTTCTCCTGAATGTTACAGCATTTACTGCCCACCTGGCTTGATCACCAACAAGATTCCTTTTCCTAACATCATTCGGCCTTCTTCGTCCCCATAATTCACATGACCTGGGAAACCTTTGCAAGAACCTCTTTGACCTTGGGTATAGTAGGCACCTTTCAGGGCTCAGTGACACTTGATAACCCTGTCTAGAGCTTGGAGTTTCACTTAGAGTTGCAAAGACAATCTGAGCCTTCTAATGCTATGACTTCAGGACTCACACCTGCATTAAGTGTGGCTTTGTAGTTGCGACAGCTTGGCAAATCTGGATTCAAGCCACAATCCCAAACAAAATCCACTTACAATATTTGTGGTTAATCCATTATCTGTACATCAGACAAACCAGGGGAAAGGCAGCCTAGTTCCCATTCCAATACTGGTCAGAAATCAGAATAAGAGTATAGTTGGTGGGATTCTACTTCAAGCAAGGAACAGATAAAATGGTGATAATCACCGTAAATGGATATTTTTTAAACTTTACAGCCATTCTTGTACTTGAATACATTTTTGTCTGGCTTAGATCATCCATGACTTTGAGGACAATGGAAGCAGCTTGGATTTATCCTCAGGAGAGAACAAATTCACGTGACTGACTTGACAGAAAAGCAAGCCCAGGCTTTTTCCTGGCTTATTACAGGGTGGAAAAGCACTGAAAGCCCTCACCTGCCTGCAGCTGCCTGGAGGAAGAATGCTTGGGAAACTGCCCTGGAATAAATTTCACTGATTGAGATGAGACCTCAAGCTAAAATATCATTATCACTGCCCTTTCCCACATCTCTGTGTTTGCCTACAATATTTTGCGAATTAAGTGAAAAATCAAGATAAATGTACCTGGGGAAACAATCAACCTTGTCCCAGATCCAAAAGTTAATTCATAACTACTTCCATAGCCACACAATAGCACAGGCCTCTACAAAATCCAGAGGTATGGATGGAACCTTCACCAATGAAATGCCCACCCAAACTAGTCCTGGTTGTCTCTAGGGTTGGATAGATCCATTTATCCAGGACTTTTCCTCCGTCTAACATTTTTTGCATGTGATGTTTTGCACCTTTCAAATTCAAATTTTGCACCTGTTCCTTACTATTCTATTCCATCATATTCATCCTATTGCTTCCAGAAGCCACCTCCATTGCAAGCTCCATTCTTCCTCTCATTCCTCACTCATTAGTGTGCCAGGCACATTCCTGTCTCAAAAATCAGTTTATTTACTGTTACTGCTTAGCTCACCTAGAGATCAATGGTGTAGCTCCCTCATCCTGTTTCTTGCATTTTGCAAATATACCATTTAACTTTTAAGTAGAAAGTACCCTTTTGTGGAAGGGATTTCTTTGTGGCCAGGAAGACCATTGCTTATGCTGTCACAGTTTCAATGTGGATCTGAGGAGCTCTTTGGTTCTACAGGGAAAGCTGGAGCTGTCACATACAGACGTGACCATGATGGCAAATTCAGAGATGCGTCAATGGCAGAGCCTTAATTTACAGCTCCTTTAGCACACTGACAGCACCTTATAAACTTGAGATTTCACTTTCTCATCTGTTTTTGAACACGGTCAGGAGGATATTTTGAAATATGAGGGATTTCCTCAGAGGTTTTCAGCATGAAGAGTTTCTTTATATTGCTAGCGTTTTTAACTTTCACAATAAAATTTTAAAAATTCCGAAATTGTCTTAACAATCAGTGCTTTTTAAGAAATGGAAACATTGCTTTATGGAGTAAACCCAAGGCTTTCAGATGTTCAATGCTCCTAAAAGTATTCTTAAGAAATTTGGAAAAATGGGTGCATTTACAAAAAATATCAGTGTCTCAGGGTCCTCCTTACTCTCTTGCCATTTTCCAAAGAGTTTCAGACAGGAGAAGAGCTGTTGGGCCTGGGGGGATTTTTTTTCATAGAATAGTAGAATCATGGAATGGTTGGGTTGTAAGGGACGTTAAAGCCAATCCAGTTCCAACCTTTCCCCCATGGCAGTCACAGCTTCCACTGGAACAGGGTGCTCCAAGCCTCATTCATCCTGCCCTTCAACACCTCCAGGGATGGGGCATGCATGACTTCTCTGGGCAACCTGTGCCACTGCCTCACCATCCTCACAACGTTCAGAGATTTTTGAATGATTGCCTTGTGGAAGCAGCTGCCAACACCCTGGATTTTTTCATGCTTTTTTGTGCAGAGATAATGATTTTGTGATCAGGGTCACCTTTCCATCTTTCCAAAAGAGGCTTTCAGTAATAAACTTCCCTTCTTGGCCTCTTTCCCCTCTCTCTGGGGTTGCTACTCCACCCTGAGCTTTTAAGACTGATCACACTATCCTCCAGCAATTTCAGATCTTCATTCCTAATGTGCTCCAAGCTTCCAATGGATGTTGGACAAAGTAATTTCAGTCCTACCATTCATTGGTGTTGATTCCAGACTTGATGTCATTCTCAAGGATAAGCTTGCTTCCTGAGCTTCCAGTATTTCTATACTGCTTTTCACAATGTTAGAAACCCTGTCATTAAAGCTTTATTGAGAACTTCCAAAGCAAAGATCCAATATGTGCTTGTATTTCGCATTTACATAAACTTAGGAGTCTAGTTATATAAAAATATTAACATCCACCTACTAGAAAAGTCCTCTTAACCTGCTACAGCTTTGTGAAACCAGTTCCATTACTCTAAACTTTGCTGACTTATGCTGGTTTTTACCTTTCCCCTTTGCTTCTCCCCTACATGAGGAGCACCTCCCACACGAGGACAGGCTGAGAGAGTTGGGGTTGTTCAGCCTGGAGAAGAGAAGTCTCCAGGGAGACCTTAGAGCAGCCTCCCATTTCTGAAAGGGGCTACAACAAAGCCAGGGACAGGCTTTTTAGCAAGACCTCTGTGACAGGACAAGAGGTGGTTTTAAAGTCAGGGAGGGGAGATTTAGACTAGATTTAGGGAAGAATTTTTTTACAATGAGAATAGTGAAACATCGGCACAGGTTTTCTGGGGAAACTGTGGCTGCCCCATTCCTGTCGGTGTTCAAGGCCAGGTTGGATATAAGGCCAGGTTAGAGCAACTTGACCAAGTGAAAGATGATCCTGCTCCTGCAAGGGGAATGGAATGGACGACCTATAAATGTCCCTTCCAACCCAAAACATTTTATGAGTCTATGACTTCTGATTTAGGAGCCCACTTCCTGTTGAATTTCCAAGAAAAATCCTCTTACATATGTAAAACTTCCTCTTTGGCTAGTTCATCATCAGAAATAGGGAGGGGAAAATACAGTCATGAAAATCACTTGCTTTTATAGCAGTTGAAAATTTATAGTCCTATTCCTGATATATTGTGGAGTTACGACATAGGCAAAATAACTTGCAAAGCAGAAGTACTTCCATGAAGAATCATACTTGGGAATTCAGACATACCTGGAGAAACTGTGAGTTTAGTTCCATCTCCAAATGCAAGTTTGCCATAGCTCAGTATTACACTGTGACATCATGCTTTGCAAAAAGGTGCACTGGTACCTACAGATGCTGGGTTGACTTGAGAACAAAGTTATGCAGGATTTTGATTGAAATGGTCCAACCAGCATAGCTGACCACTTCCTCAGCACGTACAGGGAAAAAAACCACTTTCTTCAGCTACATTCCTCTGCCTGCTTAATCATTCCCGACCCTCACTGGTCAAGCTATTGTTCACCACCTATAGTCAACTATTTATTCTTTGTGTCTACACAGTAATAACATCTGTTGATCAGTGTCGGCATCTACAACTTTCTTTATGCTGTTAAGTCTCACCAGTTTGTGCTGTTGTTCTGATCTGCCTCTTGAAATGTCCGACCTCCTTTTTTCAGCTGTACTTCACATTATATTAATATACCTTCACTNCGGCACAGGTTTTCTGGGGAAACTGTGGCTGCCCCATTCCTGTCGGTGTTCAAGGCCAGGTTGGATATAAGGCCAGGTTAGAGCAACTTGACCAAGTGAAAGATGATCCTGCTCCTGCAAGGGGAATGGAATGGACGACCTATAAATGTCCCTTCCAACCCAAAACATTTTATGAGTCTATGACTTCTGATTTAGGAGCCCACTTCCTGTTGAATTTCCAAGAAAAATCCTCTTACATATGTAAAACTTCCTCTTTGGCTAGTTCATCATCAGAAATAGGGAGGGGAAAATACAGTCATGAAAATCACTTGCTTTTATAGCAGTTGAAAATTTATAGTCCTATTCCTGATATATTGTGGAGTTACGACATAGGCAAAATAACTTGCAAAGCAGAAGTACTTCCATGAAGAATCATACTTGGGAATTCAGACATACCTGGAGAAACTGTGAGTTTAGTTCCATCTCCAAATGCAAGTTTGCCATAGCTCAGTATTACACTGTGACATCATGCTTTGCAAAAAGGTGCACTGGTACCTACAGATGCTGGGTTGACTTGAGAACAAAGTTATGCAGGATTTTGATTGAAATGGTCCAACCAGCATAGCTGACCACTTCCTCAGCACGTACAGGGAAAAAAACCACTTTCTTCAGCTACATTCCTCTGCCTGCTTAATCATTCCCGACCCTCACTGGTCAAGCTATTGTTCACCACCTATAGTCAACTATTTATTCTTTGTGTCTACACAGTAATAACATCTGTTGATCAGTGTCGGCATCTACAACTTTCTTTATGCTGTTAAGTCTCACCAGTTTGTGCTGTTGTTCTGATCTGCCTCTTGAAATGTCCGACCTCCTTTTTTCAGCTGTACTTCACATTATATTAATATACCTTCACTGGGTCTTTCTCTAAGAGGGGGGGTGCTACAAAATGTCAACTTGTGTCATGACCCAAAGGCTGCCCAGTGGTTCAGCACACAACTGAAATCTCCCTTCTATTCTGTCCAGAACAAGGTCTTCCACAGCAGCTCAGATTCAGCAGCGACGTTTCTGCAGCAGCACACAGACGAACAAGCATCCTAGAAGTACGATATGTGGTCAGTTTTCCGTTATCTGGAGCCACACAGAACATAAGTTGTCCCAGACAGCAGAGGAACCTGATTAAAATGGTTATTCTGAGGAACACTGAAAAGAATAAACCAGAAGGCTCAGGGGAGACCTTAGAGCAGACTTCCAGTACTGCAAACTGCTACAGGAAAGCTGGAAGGGGAGGGTCTTTATCAGGAACTGCAGGGATAGTATGAGAGAGAATGGTTTTCAGCTGAAAGAGGGGAGACTGAGATGAGATCTTAAGAAGAAATGCTTTCCTGTGAGTGTGGGGAGGCCTTGACCCAAGTTTCCCAGAGAGGTGGTGGCTGCTCCATTCCCAGAAGGTGTTCAAGGCCAGGTTTGATGAGGCTTTGGAAGATGTCCCTGTCCAAGGCATGGGGTTGGAACTCCATGGGCTTTAAGGCTCCTTCCAACCCAAGCTGTTCTGTGATTCTGTGATTCATAGAAATTTGTATCTGAGTTTGTTAATGGAAAAAAAAAATAACAACAGAAATTCTACCAAAAACCCCCTCTCAACCAAACAACAAAGAGAAACCAGTCAAAGCCAAACTGGAGCAACTCAGACAAGGTTATCCAAATGCATCCTAGCAGTTTGCACAACTGGACAGTTTTACATTACAAAGCTGGCTTAGCCCACTGGCAGCCCTGTCAACCAAGTCACATGTAACTGGAAAAACGCATCCACATAAAAGCGGAGACTGGAACATGGTGCATCAAAACCTCCTCCCTGGTCACTGTCAAGGCCAGAATCCTCCTTACAGGAGACCCATGAAAGACTCCTGTCTCTGAAGAGGTTATGAATTAAATGGAGAATGATATCCGTTAATGAGCAAACCGAATCCAAGCAGCAGTGTCACCTCCCTGCCATTCTTCCTGAAAACCTAAGCCGAATTTCCATTTGCCTCCATCCCCGAGAGAAAGTGGGATTCAATTGCTGAGAAAACAGAGATAACGTCTCAGCCAGAGGTGCAGTGTTTACAATTCCTTTCACTCTTTTCCAGTGGGGGAAAATAATTGCTTTGACAGCCTCCTAAAGGTGTTTTTCTTAACTATTTTTTCTTTTTGTTTGTCAAAATCTCCTGAAGAATCTACAATTCCGTCTGAAATGGTACTTGAGATTCAATTGCTGAGGCAAGGGAAATTGTACATGATGTTTCTGATTCAAATATTCCAGGAAGTTTCCCAGCCATGTGTATAAACTGACAGCTTTCAAAGGACGAAAGAATTAATTGTTTTTTTTCACTTCCTTCAGAGCTGTTGCGTTGTGTACCTGCAAATCCAGGCAGCTATCAGGAATTTCTCCCTTGTTTATAGAGACTAATTTTCTTATTCATACAAGAATCAGCCTATAGAGTTTTCGGTGGATGTTTTTCAAACTTGAACATGCCTACCCTGTAGGACGGTATTACCTGACTCGTCAAGGTCACATGCCTGGAGAAAGAAGGTAATTTTTTCTTCTCTGAACATGAGTTTATTATAAGTACTGGAAGGAAAACTCTGACACAAAACTTGCTTAGACGATCACAGAATCATAGAATCATAGAATGTTGCAAGCATGAAAGAGAAAACGCATTTCATGCACCTACTGCAGTTGCCAGTTTTTACATCTTCTCTCGCAGCCCAACTCCACAGCTCATGTGATTTACACCATCACTCTATGGACCTACGGTCCTACCAGATGCAGCAGATCCAGCAGATACTACTGTAACCAAGAGGTCACTACCTTTCAGTACCAGCCCACTTCTGAACTGCATTTCCTTACTCTCTTGGCAAACATTTACTTTATTTTAGGTGGATTGAATTTTTCCACTGAACAACTCAATGAAAATTGAAAACTCTTACTTGGGGTTACCACAAGCCTGGTTCCATGTCCAAATGTAAGTTGGTAGGTGTTCATGGACACTGTGGTGTTTGTCACAGCAAAAACCTTTGCACACCCCTCTCCACTCAATCCACCTGAACAACTCTCCACAAGGAGATCCTTCAGTTTCTCCATGCACACACTCTCAATGCCTTACATCCTACCACCATATCTATTGTTTGTTGTTTTCCCTCTCCACACTACGGTCTCATTAATACCACAAGGAAGAGCCACAAGACAATTCTATTTCCACTGCTGTCCTTGACAAATCCAAAGCTGCACCACTCTCTAAAGACTGTTCACTTTTGGTTTTCACTTACATCTTTTCACTTTGGACTTGTTTCTTTTCCCCAGGATGGACGGTTTTCTGCTGCACATCAGTTAAACAGAAAGTCTACTGCTCCTATCCAAGGAATACTCAACCCACCCCAAGTTGCTCCATAAGGTCACTACACTGTGTCAGCTATATTGAGTCCATCTTGAACCCCAAGAACAGACAGCTCACCTGGGACAACGAGGAGTTTGGTTCCACTCGCGAATGTAAGCTTTCCCCATGCTGCAGAACCCACACCGTGTGACAGGTCTTTGCAAAATGGGCCTCATCATTCAGCACCTCAGGGGCTGCTGGAGGCCATGCAGATTTCCACACACCTCCTCAAGCTCCCTCTGCTAAATACCTTTTCCATGTTCAAATACAGAGGAATAACATTACAGTCATCTCAGGTATCAGAGATGGGAAGAACATACTCCTTAGTTAGCAGGGAACAGTTTATGATCCCTTCTCCAAAACCTTGTTGTACTGGAATGGCAAAAAGGGATAATAAAGACATGAACCCAGCAGAGTAACTACTGAAGGCCAACACCAAATTGGTCCAGATTCGCATTCAGAGGTGGATTTATTTACAAGAGCTACTACAGCATTTAAGCCGTAGAATGGATGTCAATGAGCCAATTCCTTTTCTTGTCAAGTCACAACAGAACCTTAGGAGATCATTGTTGGGTGAGATTGCATCAGCCTGCATACGTGTCCCAACAGCAGCTTTAGTCCCTGAGCCAGAGGGAAATTTGAGGTTGCTGTCACAACAGCAGAACACTGCCCAAAAACCCAGAGGGATTCTAGAGACACCTCCACCAGCAGGGCTGTGCTGGCATCTCTGCATTTACACTCTGGGCAAGTGGGATGCTCACTCGGAAGCGAAAGCCTGCTGCATTTCTGCAGAGGGGATCCATGGAGGGCAAGTTCACTGGCTTAGCTTTCTTGAAGGTCCTTCCACTTTTGACTGTGTTTGCCCACATTTTCACTCTCCTTCCTTTCTCTAGGTTGAAAGGAGCCTGGAGCTCAGAGCCCCAAGCCCAAAGTACAGTTCCCTAAAGAAAAAACTTCTTAACATGAGAGCATTTGAGATAGCACCTATGATTTCCTTCCCCTATGAAAGGTGACACAGATACAACAAATACATTCTGGAGAATGCTCAAGGGCAATGGACAAAAGACACACAGAAAAGCTGCACACTCACTGGGCTGGATGGACAGTCTGGTCCCTGAGCCAAAGATCAGCTTGTTGTAGCCAGAGCTATAATCACACAGCATTTCCTCCCATAACAAAAAGCCCAGCAAGCCCCCTCAGAAACAGCACTTCTGCCCAAGCATTTGTGCTTCTGTGTCCTGGCCAGGAGGGACAGCAGTTGGGGGAAAGTGCGTCCTGCTGCAGCACAAAGCCCACTGAGATGCTGTGCAGTGGGACAGCCTCCCCATGGGGCAGCTGGGACACTGGGGACCGGGCATATTTCCCCTTTGTGCATCCCAGCCAAACTGAGGACAACCAGGGTAGTTTGGACCAAGACGGCACATTCTCTTACAGCAAAGTGCATCCCTAAGTGAGGTCAGCAGTAGAAGAGAAACACCAAGACCTGCTGCTGCTCTCAATCACCCCAAGAAAGGCCTCAAATAAAACAGAAAACAGAGGAGCAAAGTTGGACTTACGTGGCCTAACAGCGAGTTTCATTGGAGACCCAAAGAAAAGTTTATAGGAACCAACTCTCCTGTTCCCAAATAATTTCCTCTCTCAAAAAACCCCCTTCCCCACCACTTGGCAATGCTGGGCATCCACAGCCCAACTGGACAGCAGCAAATGTCACTCCAAATCAGCATGGCATGAGGAGAAGCTCTCCCATCTCTCTGGGACATGCAGAGAATCCCTGGACCTAGGGGAACAAACCCCATTGGGGAAGGGCTTTTGTTTCTGCTCCGAGCCACAGCCAGGCCTGTAAGGAAGCTGGCAACAGGGAACCCCAGCTGAGGAGCCACAGGCCCAGGGAGAGAAATGCTGGCAATCCCACTGCCTGTTGGGTGCTGGGGAGCTTTGCCATGCGTGGCAGGAGACTACAGGAAAGTGGTGGCACTTACGGGGCAAAACCCGAAGCTGTGTCCCTTGGCCAAGGGTGGGTTTCCCTGGGAAAGAACGGCCCAGCTCAGGAAAGGGCCAGAGCATCCCAGATTTTGTCAGAGCCTGGAAGGAACCTGCTCTGATCAGAGAAAGAGAAAAGCTGCAGGAGGTAGAAAGGGGGGACTGGGATAGCAAAGCACAAGGAATCCTCCCAGCTAGGCAGCACTTGTACTCACTGGGCTTCACAACCAGGCACGTCCCTCTCCCCAGTGTCAGTTTGTAGTTCCCTGCAGTCACACAGTCCTTCACACCCCAGTAAAAACTACCAGCTCTCATGGCAGTTACTCTGCAACCAATCTCTTGGAGATCAGTACCTTCCCAGCAAATCCAGCCATTTGAACCTCGGAAGAATTGTAGCCTTGATATGAAATCTCTTTGGAATAACCTCTAAAGGGATGACAAATGGGATTCTGGTGCAAACGAGCATTATGAATTCAACCTTCCTTCAGCAGAGCAGAGAACAGCTTCCCAGTACTGTGTTAGATGGGATCATCAGCAAACCATCCCGATTGTCACAGTGGGGTTGGCCGTGGCATGAGAGCAGATTTCACGACCTCTGTCTGCTTATGTGAAAGGCAGGGAGCAGGAGTAGCAGGAAGAAGCAGAAAGAGTAAATTCATGGTCTTTTTGAATCTAAGTTCATGTTGCTACCAGAGAAAGCAGATCAAACAGGCCCACAGATGAAATGAGTCTCTCTCAACTTTAGTGACATTGTTGGCTCATGATCACAAAACTATTCTACTAAGTGGGGCAGAAAAAGGCTTCAGAACTTACTGGGGTTTATCCTTAGCTGAGTTCCACCTCCAAAGATGACTTGGGCTCCATAATCAGTGACACAGTGTTTGACTTCACAACAAATACCTCGTACATCACATCTGCTCTGCACCAGCTCATTCTCCCCAGACCTAGGGCTCACTGGCTGTGTGTTCCTTTCACCACAGTCATGGCTGGGCATCTCTTTTGGCTGAGACAGAGATGAGCCCTGGGGGCATCTTTGTCCCAGGTAGAGAAAAAACTTGGGATTATGATCATAGCTCCTCTCTCAGCCCTAAATCATTGACCCTGAGAGAGATCTTCCCTTGGACTCCTGCACACACTGCACACCTTCCCAATGTTTTTCTTGGTTCTAGTTGCTGCACCTCTGTCTCACACACATGCGTAATTTCTATCCCCATGCAGACCAGTTTCCATTACAGCTCAGATAGGTTTTTTTTCCTTAACTAGGGCATGCAACTTTCCGATCCTTCCTTCTTCAGGATGGGCTTCCTACCTACCAGTTTTCACCATCAGTTATGTCCTGCTCCCAAATGAAAGCTTCCAGGTGGCTGCTGAACACAGGGACATCACTAACAACAACCTCACACCACTTGGCCTCCAAGAACTGTGCAAATTTACCCACAGAGGCCAAGGGGGAAACAAGAGCCTCCTTTGAGGCTTGCTGAAGGCCCGGTAGCACAGAGCTACTTGCTGGCTTTCACAGAATGTCTCCTTCCAGGTGAGTTTGGCAAGACCTTACAACTACCCCAGCCCCAGTCAGAGTTAGAGCAACCCCATAGCCAGCAGAAAGGAGACGCCGTCTCCTGCAGAAGAGATGGACATTTGGCTTTCCTGGCAGAGTATGGAAAAAATGATTAAGAAAGGGGGAATCACTGATTCCTGAGCTCCCAGCATTGGAGTTCCCAGTGAGAGGGCACAGGGCTGTGCGTGTCACTGGAGGCTGCCCCAAATTTACATGCTGACATCATGATTGCCTGGGACATTTTGGCATTGCCCTGCAGGGCTACAAAGGCACTTTGACAGCCCTCACAAGGCTTCGTACTCAGCTGTGTCTCAGATCCAAAGGCGAACCTTGTCACACCAACACTTACAGCAACAAAAGCCATATCACAAATGCTCTTGCATCCCCACAGCAAGGCAGCTGTTAGCAGGGCTGGCAGGGACCTGCCCGGCAAGGCATGGGGGATACTTTCCCAAAATTCATGGAGGTCTGAAGTTGACATGTTCTGTTTCCAACCACAACCTCCTTCCAGACTGCAATTAAGGTCTTCTCAGAGACTCTGATGGGAGAGAAGTCATTACAGGTATGCCAAGGGAAAATCAAAGGAAGATTTAAAAGCACTCTGGCTGCAAGAGAGACCGATGGAAGAGCAAAGGCAAGGAGCACACTCACCTGGCTGTACAACCAGGCTGGACCCTGAGTCAAAGCTCAGCTTGCTGGAGCCAGAGCTGGAATCTCACAACATTTCCTTACAGAAAAACCCAAACCAGTGAACCCCTTCAGCAGCAGCACCTCTGCCCAAGCCCTTATCCTGCTGAGATGCGGTGCAGTAGGACAGCCTCCACTGGGACAGCTGGGCAGCTGGGACTCGGGGAAGCAGGCATCTGGTCACTTGGTCCTTCACAGCCAAACTGAGAGCAATCAGAGTGGTTTGGACACTGTGGACACATTCTATTACAAAAAAGTCAATCCCTAGCTTGGTCACCAATGAATCATAAAACACTTCACCCAGCTACTGCTCATAAGTAATCCAAGAAAGACCTTGGAGAAACAGAAAGGAGAGGAACAGAGTTGGACTTACGTGGCTTAACAGCGAGCCTCATTCCAGAGCCAAAAATGGATTTAAACACAACACCTGCGAAGCTCCCACAGCATTTCCTCTCCCAACAAAAACCAAGAGCTTTAATCACACAGCATTTCCCTGAAGAACAAAATGCCCAGCGAGCCACTGGAGCAGCAGCACCTCTGCCCAAGCCTTTGTCCACTTATATCCAAGTTGGAAGTGGCAGCAGAAGAGGGACACAGGGCAGGAAAATCTTGGGGCAGGAGATGAGGTGGACAATCTGTGTGCAGTGAGTCCAGGGATTAGACTAGGATTATCGGGTTCCCTTCCAACTGGTTTTGTCTCTCCCCACAGGGTCTCCAGGTTGATCCCTTGGGTTTCTTTGAGATGGAAGACTGCCAAGAGGAGGGGAAAAGCTCTCTCATCTTCCCAGAAGCTGAGAGAGCTGGAAAAGCATCAGGCACTCCTGCCTTGCTCAGCCAGTTTCCTGGGCATCACAAGGAACCTTGTCCCACTCCCAAAAGACCCTTTGTGGCCATCACCGTTACTTGCACACTGCTTCTCAATGGAGCACAAATCCTATTGGGACTCAGGGACAGAGGGGAGACAAAGGGTCATGGCAACTACTTCCATACGGATTGGACCAGGCCTGCAAAGTTCTCTGGAGTATTGGTTCTCTATGACACACACCCCTATCTGTGCCCAGCGCGAAGAGAGGAACGGCAACAGTCACAGCAAGGAGTTTTGATGTGCTGTAACTATCCCCATAGGGTACAGGACAACAAGACCTACAGGAGAACCAAGTCCTTGTAATACCTGGAGACAGGCACCGTTCAGTGCTCAAAATGATTCCCCTCTAAATAACACAGAGGAAGGCAGAAAGGAAGCAATTCCAGTTTGCAGGACAAATTGCTGCTCACCTGGTGTGACTGAAAGCACCGTTCCCTTCCCAAAAATGACTTTGTCTGCAACATTCACACCCTGACACATTGCATTACAAAAAGGTTCTGTCAGCCCGGCACGGGATTTCAAACCAAACTCCTACATCGAGGCCCCAGCAAAGCTCCCTTACACAACAGGTTTGAGCTTTACCTTTCCAGGTTTGTAAGAGCCATAAGTGACAAGTGCCACCAAAGGGAATGCTTGCCCAGAATCCGGAAGAATATGTTTTGAGAAGCTGGCTACTGTGCAGAGAAGGCATGGAAATCCATGAGGTTTGGGGCCTGGGAGTTTCCAAGGCTGCAGGGAGGGAACCAGGCAGGGGCCACCTAAACACCGCACAAGCAACTGCTTAAAGCCAGGAAGAGCTGTGGTGGTGTCAGGGCGGGTCTGGAAGAAGATAAGGAACACCTGGGTTTCACTGGTCAGTTCCCAATATTTTCCGAGCCAAACGAGAAGGAAGAAGAGCAAAAGGAAGCAATTCCAGTTTCCAGGGCAATTGGCTCCTTACTGCAACTGGCAGCACCGTTCCCATTCCTAAAGTGACTTTCTCTGCCCCATAGGAAGCTTGACCCCTTGAATTACATCAGTCTTGTCACCGTGCCAATGGCCTTGGGCAGAAAGCAACTGCTAAGCTCTGTGCAACAGGCTGGGAGACAGAGCTGCTCCCCAGAACACAGGGAAATCTTGTCCTGACACCGTAATTCAGAGAAAGCCACTCATTCAAGTGGGAGATTCTTTGCACGTCCACTACCCAAGAGGCTGCCCTGATAGCAGACATCGTCTGCACTGAATGAAAGAGCATCTCTGTTCTCGTTCCCATCTGTTACAAGACCCAGATACAAGGTCTGAGAGGGCCCTGCGATGGACAGGCAAGGACTTTGGACAGAGGAGACACAGGGAAGCTGCACATTCACTGGGCAGGATAAAGAGGCTGGCCCCTGGGCCAAAGCTCAGCTCCTATTCTCATCAGCAGTTCCTCCCAGAACACAAAGCCCAGTGAGCCCCTTCAGCAGCAGCACCTCTACCCAAGTCTTTTTCTAGCCGCGGCAAGGCTGGGAGAACACAGATCCTCCGTGGTTTACAGCTACTCCTCTGACTTCTTGTTTTGGTGCTAAGCTGCCTAAGCGTGGAAAAGCCACAAGAGGAGACAGAACGAAGAGGAGAAACAGATTGAAAAACATACTTGGCAGAACATGCAGCTTTGTCCCTGGCCCAAACTGGACTTTTCACGGTGTTCTACAGCACTTCAAGAACCTAAGGCTCAGCCAGACTTCTCCAGTCTCTTTTTGTGCAGAGTGGCACAATCCCCTTGGACAGGAGATGGCATTTGCTCTGGGAACTGAAACATGGAGAGGAGAGGATAAGGACTTAGGGCTGATTTTCTCAGGTACTTGGAGACCACCACTCAGTCAGTGTCACTCATATTGGTAAGGACAAAGGGCCAAAATGTCTTTCTCTGGATTTGTTATGCGAAAGCAAAAAAGTCCAGTCTGGCCATTGTTTTTCTCTTTTAGCAACAACAAATTCTTTCCCTGCAAGCTCTATTCACTTGTCATCTCCTGCATGCTTGTCCTGGTGCCTCATGCTCAGAGTGCTATCCCCTAAGGAGCAGAAATCCTCCATCTGGAAAGAGTTCTAAGCATGAAAGCTTAGAACCTGTGTTCTCTTTCCCCTATGAAAGATTATGCGGATACAAGGAATAGGCTCTGGTGGACACACCAGGATTTTAGACAGGAAACACGGGAAGCTGCACACTTACTGGGCTGAACAGACAGGCTGGTCCCTGAGCCAAAGGTTAGCTTGTTGTTGCCGTAGTCATATTCACACAGCGTTTCCTCTCATAACAAAAAGTCCAGCAAGACACCTCAGCAGCAGCACCTCTGCGCAAACATTTTGCCAGCCATGTCCTGGCCAGGAGGGGCAGAAGACAGGGGACAGTGCATCCCACTGCAGCACGAAGCCCACTGAGATGCTGTGCAGTGGGATAGTCACCACATGGGGCAGCCAGGACACTGGGAAGCAGGCAGGTGGCCTCTTTGTCCATCCCAGCCAAAATGAGAGCAATCATGTTGTGTCTGGACCAAGAGGGCACATTTTCATACAGCAAAGTCCATCTCTAGTTTGGTTGCTCATAAATGATGAAACACCCAGCACCACTGCTGCTC